>VXBW01006647.1:377103-403819 GCA_013400375.1 Thinocorus orbignyianus | reverse complement strand
CCATGGCAGGGGGGTTGGAACTTGATGATCTTTAAGGTCCCTTCCAACTCTAACCATTCTATGATTCTATGATTCTATGAATTACAGAGATTGCACAGCGAGGTTAAGGTTTATGAAATTACATCGGGAAGGGGGAGCTGGTTGGGTTAGAAAGACATTGCCCACAAATTAAAACACGTTTCATAGAGTAGGGACAATTTAGAGCAATAAGACAACGGATGATTCTGATGTCCCCCATTCCAACTGTGCTAAATCTGGTTTCAAACCTGCAAGGATTGAGGGCAAAAGGTAAAAATACTGGGTTAAATCAGTAATACCAGCTGCACACAGGGATCACATGTAGGGACCAGAAAGAAGATTGGAGGACAAAAAGAAATATGTAACAGGCATTACAGACTGAAAGAGAACTGTGAATCTTTGGCTGTGGCAGAATGTGTTGGAGAGAGAAGTCACTGTCCCACAAGGAAGAACATATGTAGTGCTTGAAATCTTTTTATATGAAAACAGCCTTTCCATTAAGAAGTTTTTTAAAATTGGTTTTCCAATGTGTCAAGATTTAAAAAAAAAGATTGCTGCTATCTTTTGTTGAGTCATAAATCCATAGAACTATGTATATATAGTATCTAGAGCTCATTGTCACTAAGGACTGTCCATAAGAAAAGGAAAAGCTGAAAGGAGTCTTTTGTGTTTCCACAGTTTACATCCAAACTCTGTCTTCTTGAGTCACAATGTGCTTTACAGCAGCCTCAGAGCTCTGCCAGCCATCCTGGCTCCCAGCGAGTTAAAGCGCTACCCGAGGCTGCTGTTAGAAGGGTAACTTCAGTGGTGCCCTGTTCAAGGGCTGCAGCCCCTGGTGCTTGCTACAGTTCCTTGAGCGCATGGTGCAGCTCTAGCTATTTAAGGGACCTTCTCAACAACAGCACCAAGCTCCTGGCCCTTCTACCCCCAAGCCATGCACTTGGGCAGTTGATAATCTTTTCCATAGTTTGTATTTGGTACGTTAGGAAAAACAGTCCACGTCCTGGTCGAGATCAAACTAAAATATTATGGATCAAAATAAGACTGAGGGTCTCGGGATGGCTGTATATAGAGCTGTGGGAGCCACATGTACCTGGGGCTTGCTGCAGAGGTTATGTCAAGATGGGTTTTGGAGTGCATTATTTGTGCAGGCAAATTCCAAAAATAAGACATGCCAGACTAATGTTAACGATAATTGTTCCATAACTATCACATATTCACTACTTGTTTGTGTTATGCTATGTATATGCTATGTATTCTATAGAAGAACTACCAGTATTAAGGAATCACGTCAATATTTTTTTAAAAATTAATTAGAGCCATGATCCATCCTGTACGTCATTTATTACAATTCTATCATCCAGGAATCAGAGTAGTACTGAAAACTCTAAAAAAATATTTTACTCTCAAGAGACAGAGTTTATATCTGTTAATCTGTTTATATCAGGTTGGGAAATGCTGTCAGAAGATCAAAGTTCAGGAATATCAGAATAGATCTCAGAATAATTTGGCAAAAGGCAGGAGAGTTGATTGGTCATGCACAGATATTCAGGAAATTAACTGATGTTCTGAGTTTCACTGCCATATATGCGATAGGAATTTACTCGTGTGCATATCTTTATCTGTAGAATGAAAAATAAAATAGCTTTGAAAATTATCCCTGTCTCTCTTAATTCAGCCTTTGGCTTCGTGGCTGAAACTTCCAAACGTGGAGTTGGGGGAGGGGAGAGACGGGCATCTCTGATGTAGATATTTGTCCGGTAGGAACTAGATGGAACTGCCAGCTTATTACACACGGAGCACTGAGCAGCAAGCAAACACTACTCTTCCCCTCCTGCACATTTACAGGATCTTTGGATTTCTTCATATAGTTACTTATCCTATTAGCTTCAGGGAAAAGGTCTAATTGCATTCACATGAAAGCAAAATCTTCAGTATATGCTCTTTCGATTAGTATTCTTCTCCTTTTTCCTACTATCAGTTAGGGTTTAACAGAGCTCTCAGGATTAGAAGCATATTTTACACTTCTGGTTTGTATTAATATAAGATACCAAAGCAAGTAAAGAAAAAATTAATCAAGCATTTATCATTGAAACAAATTGTGGTTGAAATACAACCTTCAGTGCAGAAGGACAGCAGCAGTTTGGCTTCACAACCCACATGCTGATTGTAGGAGGTGCTGGGTAAAATTCATAGAATCATAGAATCACAGAATGGTTAGAGTTGGAAGGGACCTTAAAGATCATCAAGCTCCAAACCCCCTGCCATGGGCAGGGACACCTCTCACTAGAGCAGGTTGCTCCAAGCCCCATCCAGCCTGGCCTTGAACACTTCCAGGGATGGGGCAGCCACAGCTTCTCTGGGCAACCTGTTCCAGTGCCTCACCACCCTCACAGCAAAGAATTTCTTCCTAATATCTAATCTAAATCTCCCATCTTATAGGACTTGTGTCATTCAGAGAAGTCTGTACAGGTCAGAGGCCTATTAAAACTCCTTCCTTCTTTAAAAGCTATGAACCCAGGCAGTCCGTGCAGCTAAGGGCTGGCCAGAGGTGGAGGCTGGCCAATGTGAGCACACTGCTGGTGGGTCACAGTTTTGCCCATTGGCTTTTCCCTTGTTTTCCCCCCCACAGTGAGGAGCTCAGGCAGCACTGCCACTGGCCTGGGGCACGCTGTGACAGTAGCGGCAGAGAAGAGCAAGCAGAGGCATGGCACCTCACTGGCCAGCTGCGTACTCCCTCGGTCTGTCACAGAATCAGCTCCCCCAAGCAACGATTCCACTCAGAATTCAATCAATAAAGCTAACGCGCCTCTGTTAAGAGGCCTTTATTTTTCTCCAGTAAGACGAAATGTGTTCATAAACTAAACATTTGCTAATAAACACTCTCACCTCTGTTTTTAGCAAGTCCCTCTGCTTAAGAGACAAGGCTACTGACACTATTAAGAAACTGGCAAACTCATTTCTTTCTAGAATATTTAACGCTCAAAGGATTAGAAATCTAGTGACAGATATCAGGATGCAAACTGAGGAACTGGGCACAGTGGCTGTACCTGAACTGGGGACCCAGATGTGACAGGCTCCACCTTCAATTTAATCACAACCCAGTTCCTTAAGGCTTTTTCCTTTTCATGACAGTATGTTTTTGTCGATCTCTACATTCACTTCAATAGAAAGAGTTTTTATGTACAGTCAGATTTTATATCTGGTTTTTGAACCACCATTGGTAACTAAACTAATTTCCTCAGTCAATTGCATAAAAATTAATAAATTAATCTGGGTAGTAATTTTACATTTTTTCATATTCTCTCTTATTTGAAGCACTGTAATTTCTAGAAAACTTAGGATTCTCCCATTTTTCCACTAAAATGAGCTTCTGATTAGTACCAACTCTTTTCTTTTTCAAAGTGTTTATTTTAATAACTGTGTTAACGTGGAGCTGCAAGGAAACTGGAAAGTGTTCTCTCGTCAGCAACTGTGATCCTGGCAGAGCGCCGGGGTGCTTGTGACCTCTAGAAATCCTTAAGGTTTTGCTCAGCATTTCCTTATCCCCAGTACTCTGTTGTTTCTGTTCTAAATTACATCTCAGTGTACCCAGGGTAGGTAATAATATTAATGTAAGTGATACAACAGATTGTTACAAGCATCCTTGGATTATGAGATGGGAATATCTTGATTATGTAAACAGGGATAGTGTTTATTGTATTACATTTCTGAAATTATTATACTGTCATGCGGATACAAATTGTACTGTTGCCTCTCAAGTGTATTTATTTAAAACATAGTGGATGGAATTCAAAGACTACCAAAGACAATGAAAGACAATACTTGACTTTCCTTGGGTGTGTATCCAGATCAGTATGCTACTGTAACTTTCATGTTATTTTGCACTAATTCCTAAGATCCAAAGATACGGATTCCTTGACTGTAGATTTAACCATTACCATAATTATAAAGCATTGTAAATAACGGGTGAAAAGATCACACTGCCGCTGCTAAAATGCATTTGTTTGTTTTTTTCAGAATGGGCAGTGAGGTAGTTCAGCAAATTTTGTAATAGTAAATACAGATAATATTAGAAAAGGTCTCTCAGAACCTGCTTCTTGTTTATATACTCCTACAAAGGTGTATTAATAAGAATCAGGTTTTTCTAGTCCTGATACTTAGTGTGCCAATAGCAAAATGAGGATTGCTTACACAGCTGAGCAGAAGCAGCATTCTGTTACTCTACCTTTGGACCCAATGTCAATGGTACACTGAGGGAGAACACAATGTGCTGGGTGTTGTATATTATGCAGCACCCCTGGGGGTATATACATTAATGTATGTTGCTATGTATGTGGCAGCTTACCCACACTTTGTATAGAAGCGGCCTAAATTCTGAAATTTGATGTAGAGAGAAGGGTCATACTCCATCAAAGAACATATATAGAGTTGCAGTACCCTGCAGTGATCAGACTGTGAAAGCATGTAAGAAAACACAACTATTTGTTTAAAAACCCACATTTGTTATTCTAAACCAAGCAGCGCAACTTCAAGCTTTTAAAAATCCATAACATTTTCTCAGTTAGAATTGGTGTTGAAACTGAGACAAATGTATTCTGTCTTTTCCTGTATCACCTTTCTGTTGCAATGACACTGTAACAGTTATTTGCTTCCATGCATTTTGTTTTCATTGTTTTTTTTAATCAACAATGACCTTTAAACTAACAGTTTTTTCCATCAGTTACAGAGCATGACATAAATGTACATATTGGTGATCACTTCCAGAAACCAGAGCCAGGTGTTAGCTACTCCATCTCATCTCTTCTGGCAGTGTTTTTCTAGAATACTTGCGCTGTCACTAGCTGTGGCATACCTTCAGTACAACTGTCAGGCACAGAAAAGCAGAATCACAAACGTGAAGGCAAGAAAGGCTTTGATGGGTGAGAGAAAGGGAGAGACTGAGCTGAAACAACGGTCTCATCCACCAGATAGTCCTCTGGGTCTTGGGAATGAGACTTTGCCTGGCCTGCTTCTGAGTTGCAGCTGGGTACATCATTAAGTTATTATTACTGTTGTTGTTGCAAGATGATTTGGGTTTTCAGGCTTATTTCTGCTAATTCTCTTTCTGATATTATTTATCTGTGGCTTAAAATGAAAAATCTAATATGGTTACCATCCAAAGATCCTCCAACCGACTTCAGTTTACACAGTGCCAAATGGTCGGTCAGGGTGAATTTCCCCATGGGGGTAGTGACGGCTCTGCAGATACAGCTCTCTGCTCTGGAAACTCAGACAGCTTCATAGGCAGCTCCAGGGGCTACACACTACCTAGTTCTGAAATTCTGAATAATTTTGAAAAATAAATCTCTGGAGCATTTTAAATCAAACCCACTTTCTGTGTGCCTTCTGACACCTTCCTTGTGAAGTGAGGCTCTTCTCTGTCATCTTCCTTTGACAGCTTCTCTCATCCCATACGTTCAATACATCCACTGTGAGAAAGTTACCTTTTCATCTGGCATTTCTTTATGTTAAGGCTATGCTGATCCTCATTTGTGAATTGGATCTGCCAGCCTTGCTGATATTGTATACTGTAGTTTGCCAAACCTCGTTTGCTCTGACTGGTGCTGATAGCAGCAGATACAACTTCAGACAGCTGTGGCAGCAGCAATCTCCACCATCCAGTCGTAGGCACCTCACCATAAATAAGATAATGTTGTGTTGCTGGATCACAGCCAGCTCTGCACTGGCTTCTGCAACACCTTTCTACAATATGAAGCTCAAAGATAATCTGATGCTCAGAGGCACTCAGCTTGCATGCAGTCGGACTGAAAAACAGCTCACATCTGCTTTACAGGGACATAGCTCCAGCTTTGAGGCCTTGCCATTTCTTATATGGAGGGCTTGTCAGGAATCGTTTCAATGCAAGAGGAAGCATGTGCCTGCTTTAGTCCTGTGTACGATGCAAAAGAACACTCTATGTCTTAATCAGAGGAAAGCTGGTGAGAATGACAGAGTTGGGAGCTGTCACTGCTATCAAATTTACAAGAGAGAGCAAGCAGACTGCGTAGAACTTGCAATTATCTCACACGGATCAAATCTAGTGGCTGCAAGTTACTATGAGAACATTTCAAAAGGATTCTTCAGATGATAAATAGTATTGATCATGCCATACTGACCACCAGGATTCAGTCATACCTGTGATGTTGAACTATGACATGCACATGTTCTACTTTTAATTTACTGGGATGACAATTAAAACTATTCCTCTTCTGTTAATTCCTTCAAATCTGAAATGGCTTGTCAGTAAGGGTATGAGAAAAGCATTCTTAAAGTTACTAGCTCACACTAAGATCACCTACTTCCAGGGTACACTGCTCTCAAACTCTGTCTAGGCTACAGACATACGGGGAAAGAAAATCTACTTCTAGATATATAGATTCCACACAGGGAAATACACCCTTAGGACTTCTCCCTTTGTCAGCTGCTCAGATTGCTTACCACCAGTGACTTTGCATCCTTGAAGCTGGGCAGTATCTTCTTTCTGTTGCAAGCCATAAAGTAGGATTACATTGTGCAGATTTTCCACTTGGAAGCTTCTACCATGCAATTAATATAATGTAAAATAGAAATTAGAATAATTAGCAATTAATAAGTTATCTGCCAAGTCCTCAGCTTTTATTTTCCTCTATGATCTGATCTTTAACATATCCTGACTCTCTTCTGATTTGCCTATAAAATTAATTTAGGCACTACAAACCAGGCATCATCCTGATAGATAACTTCTTTGGTTCACAGGGAAGGGGGTCTGCCACAGATTATTGTCCTTCTTTTCCTGGCATTACCAGCCTTTGATGACTAGATCTCCCTATTTGATGATTACAGACTCTCAATACTCACTTGATTTATGGATCCAGATTTCGTGCTAACAATGCCCTGTAGCATTTTATTGCACTCAGTAAATATCTCTAGATTTATTGTTCTTAAAAGATAAGAGGGCTAATGTGTTTTTTGTGTGTGTGTCTAGCTGTCTGTTACTCCCTCTAGTAACTTTTAACTCATTTGCCCCTTCTGGTGTTATTGAGATCACAAGGATGAGACAATTCTACCTCTGTTAGGAAAACTGAATGGAGACAAAAGGTTGAAACACAAATTCTGTAGTGGTTCGCTTGGTTTGTTCTGTTTGCTAATCAGTAACTATATGTATACCAGAATGGGTAATTCTGAAAAGGCAAGAGAGTATTATTCTTTATCCTGATGAAACTGAGGAACGCAAGAGGAACCTGAGGTATTGTATATGGGGTTTTGAGATACAGAGCCATTGGAGTGGAGAGGCACAATCTTTCCTTTCTGCAACGAATGGACATGAGAGGGGGTAAAGAGGAAAGAAGAACACTAGAATTATTCTAGTAAAAAATTTCAGCAGAGTAAAGCACGAAGTTACAGAGACCAGATTTTCATGGACCACTTGTCTTCCTTTCTAAAAATGTTTAGGTGGTTTTGACACTTACAAAATCTGAAAATATTTTCCTATGCATGGAGCAGATAGGTGATTCACTCTTTCCAGCATAATTCTAGCTCTGTGTCTCTGGTTCCAGAGGTAACTTCATCTGTGTCTCTATATTTGTAGAAATGGTGTCACCTGGGAAATAAGGTGTAGCTCACAAACAAATATTTCAAACTGGATTTTCACAAGTAAATGTTAATGGCTCTAATGTGATAGACTATGACAATGTAAGATTATAAAGTGTGTCATTTGTATGCATTTGAATTCTTCAGCACTGGTGTTCTTTTCTCTATTGTAATTTGCATACTCAGAGAGGAAATAAGCATAACCTATTTGCATATAGTTATTTAGACCTCTCTATAAGAAGTGTAGGATGACAGTTGGAAAAAGAATTTGTGAATTAGGTAATTCTCAAATGGGTGCACGAAATTACTGATACAAGAACAAGCCAGAGAAAGAGCTACCCAAATAACATAAATGGTATTTTATATATTCGTCCTTTATAATGTATCTGCTAAAATCTTCAAAGAAGCATAAATAATTTCATTACTAGAAGTTTCTGGTAGTTGTTACTGCTTTTCTACAAACAGTTTTATCCTGGCTTAGCCCCTGGCCTCTCTGTCATCACGATCATACCTTTGCATGGTTAAGGAATAGCATACTGGGTTCCCAGGTAAAATTTTAATTTATTGACCTTGATTCAAGAACTTGCAGACAGAAGATAAACCCCAGACACGTAGTAGAGAACAGGGAGATGGCTGTTAGAAGTTAATTTTTCTCACTACAACTCTTTAAGAGATCTTTACTCTGGTTAAATGTCTACACAAAAACTTTCTGCAAATGTCTTATCCCACATAGTGAATGCTGCTTTCCCCCTCCCCATCCCCCCCCGCCCCCATAAGATTTTCTGTGTTTTCTTGAAGATCTTTGCTCCAGGGCCAATTATTTTCAAGAGAAACTATTCCTTTTCACAGACCTCTTTTCTTAAGTGGAGGTCCTTAAGCAAGGAGGAGAAGCAAGAACCAAAGAAAAGTGTTAAAATGATGAAAAGGAAATAATCAATCATAAATGTAAATTATTCTGCTTAAATAAATCCTTATAGGAGTTCATTTAACTAAGCAAAGTATTTTATGGCAATTTAACTACAGCGCTATGAGCAGAAACTTGAAACTGTTCTATTTGAAATGTTGTTGTGTTTGTTTTGACAAATGATAAGGAACATTTCCTCAAAGCACCACTGGCTGTTCAGAAATTAACTTAAAACTTTAACAAGAATCTGGATTACTATTGGAGAAATGCAGTTCTCCAACCATACAGCTTTGGGAAAAAAATAAAGAGAAATAGCTTAATCCATTATTATAAATGCAAAATTAATTCTTTAAACCAGAATTAGTCATATGATGAGGTAGAGCAAAGCTTGTAGGGAAGAATCACATTCCTGATTTTAGCCCAGTCCCCAGCAGGAATTGCTGAGAGCATGTTGCACAGCAGCTCCTTCAGGCCCTCAGATGTATAAAAGAAAGAGCAAAAATATAAAAATCACCACCAGCTTCCGTGGTTTAACTCCCGGATGAGAATGACGCTGCAAGGACTTGACTTTTACTTTTTGGAAGCTGTATATATAATACTGTCAGTATATATAGTACTATCATTCTTTTTAACATAGGGATGCCCTAGAATTCATCTATTAATTTGCTTCCGAATGACATGAGCATATTGTTTTATACAGGCCAAACCCACCTGGCCAGACCACCAGGCCAGTTAGTCTGGTTTTGGCCAACTACCCCTTGCAAATGTGTTGACTTGATCCCTCCCAACTTGGATGGGCCTCAGTGAAACAAACCTTCACGGTGTTCAGTCATCTACTCCCATCAGGTTCCAGAGACATTTTAGACCATTTATATAAGTGAAAGCTGCCACCTGCAATTCTCTTTTGTGCCTGTGTTCAGAACTTGAGACTTCAGTATCTGCAGGAGCCTCCAGGAGGCCTGTTATGCTTCCGGGGGGTGACACCACTTGCTCAGCTGCAGCAGCTGTGTTGGAAAGGGGAGGAAGAGGTGCTCAGGGCACGGGCATCTTCCTCATTTGCAGACTCCCAATCTTCCCTGAAATCAGAACAAAAATGGAACGTACATCTAGATAGAAACTACTTTTAGCCTTCTGGCTTCTCAAAACACTTACCAGGAGAATTTTATTTGGTAAATTATTTGGTAGTTTTCACTGTCACTTCCCCTGACCAGCTTTTATTACTTTTGGCAAGGAACACGGATTTTTCCTTCTCCAACAGTGAATTCTCTAAGCTGTATAATGTTTCTTTGTGAAGCCACAAGAGAAACTTCTTGCATATCCCCTTATCTCTCTCCTTATTCCAGATTAATAACAAAAAAATAAAGTCCCCGAATGAGGAATCCATGAAGTCCTAAGTGAGTTGTGGTTCCCTTGCATAAAACCCTTGAGCCATTGGAGACCATGAACGCTTTACTGTGCCTTTTGACCAACGAGAATTTCATAGAATTAGCTTAAACCAGCCATTGCTGCAAGCCCTGTTCAAATGGTACCTTCGCTGCGAGGCCCACAGACTGTATCTATTCCCACCTCTGAACTGTATCCACTACCATTTCCTAATTTATACTAAAAGTAGTTAATCTTCAGTGCCCCATTGCCAAGGTGAAGCACTGGTAGACACTTGTCCTAGTTTTCTATGTGGTATTCTTTCATATGTTGCCTAGAATACCTGACCACAGACTTTCTAAACCAACAAAAACTAGAATTGTCAAACAGTATTTGTAGTCCCGGAGGATCAGCTTGTTACAGGCAGCAGAAGAGAGAATAATAGGAAGCAGAAGATTCAGTATGCACGGAGGAGATGTTCAGAGACGACAATAACGCGGTTCAAAAGTGATAAGGAATGATCAGATTAGCCCAGGGAGAGCAACTGTCTACGTCGGAAAGGCTGGGGATTTTTCCTGGCCTCTGCTGTAAAGTGCAAAGGGTGAACTAACACAGGGAGAACAAACTTTTCAGAGTAAAAAAAAGAATCTGTGTTTGAGCCAGCTCATTGTAGACACTTGCAGCTAGACAAATTGGTAACTCCAACAGCACCCAAGTTCTGGCCAAATCCATTACAGACTCAGAAGTAGAGCTACAGCCTTCAGCTTGGGTACACGGACATGATTCTTAATTGTATGAGTTAAAAATAAAAATACATCACTGAAGCATTCTTAAAAGCTATTTAAATGTGATAACTAAAAATGAAAGATTAAATTTATTAGTATACCTAAGAAAACATTATAATCCACATTGAAATCATCTGGGAATGATTATCAATGTAGTTTTGTATCATAGTTCCAGAGATTTTTTCCAACTGTTTTTTCTATTATAAAAATCAACAACAAAGGTATTTCATAAATATTAAACACACTCAGTTCCCTTCTTGACTTTATCTTACAATAATAAAACTGGAGTCAGAGCCGATGTGTACATTTCAAGGAAAGTTATGATATAAAGCAGAGGATGTAGAACAAAGGTACTGAAAATCATTTATGATTGAAACTGTAGATCGAAATTTATGAAAGCATCTCTCACTAAATAGCATATTACAATTGCCATGTGTGTTCATAGGCTTTTTAATGTATGCAACCAACCTCTTTATTTTGTAACCCCTGTAGGGATTCTGCCTGGCAAAGTTGGTATGGCTGACTAAAAAGTAAAGAGAGAAGACAATTTCCAGTAAGAGCATTTTAACACCCAAAATAGAATAGCAGTTTCACACAGCCAGAGAGATAAAAACATATGTTTAGCTGTGGATATATCAGTTTGCAACAGTTAGTGCTTGCACCTGAATGCATGGAGATAAACCTATGTATTAATGAATTTATGTTTTTATCATTTGTGTTACAAACCTATAGGTTTTGAGACAAAATATGAGGGTGAGAGTTAATGGATTTAGAGAGATGATTAAGCTCTAAGTCAACAGTTAAAAACAATACTGTTTTGGCATGGAATGGCAAGTGTAGTTTGTCTATGTGAAGGTGTTGGCAAACCAACAGTGAAAGCAAAAGGTTCTTTTTGTTTGCCTTTCAAGGAGGTGACTCATGCCATATTATAAAAAAGCATCTCAATCTCTATCCTCCAGCAGAACACAACCGTTAAAAGCTTGTGTTATTGGGCTTGGGGGGGTTTTTCAGAATATGATTCCTGTGAGTTTGGCATTGTCTCCTATACCGTTTTTTTACAACAAGAATCCCACTGAAATGAAAGATTGCAACAGGCACGAAGCATCCATGACTGATCTTGCTGACAGTTATGATTAACAGTGGGAATATTTTGCACTGGAAGTTATTCAACATCGAGAATACTATTATTCAGTGTGCCTGTCCAAAGACAAAATAAATTTTTAGATATCAAGTAGTATATAATGGGAGCAGCACCTAATTAACAAAATTTAGTAAGTAAAACTTAGATTGGAAAGTGCCAAAACAGTCAAGGGTGCTTATTCTTCTAAGTCTCCCTTTTGTTCCTAGGTGAGTATTTGATGACAGGACATACCAATATCTAATAACACTTGTGGAACTAAACCCTTATTAAAAAATTTTGCTGGTTGTACAGAAGTAAAAGTGGAATCACAAGGAAAACACCTATTTTCCAAAGCCAAAGCACATTTAGATATTGAACTTTTCATCTTGTAGAGAGTAGCTACATCCCTGTGCCATTGGGCAACATTTCAAAGTACTTTAACCTGCACAATGTGATTCTGAATTTTTGTCTTATTAAATAATCATTCAGCCTCCTAACTACATTAGGAAGTGTAAAAATATATTCTAAATAATTTTTCTTGCCATAATGTTAATTATTGCCACTAAAGGATAATGTCAGTGATTAACTGTATTTCTCCCAAATACATTTTACAGTGATGAATATTTTTATTAAGATATGTCAAATTTATCTGAATTAAAAGCTGACTAGAAGTAAATGATAGCATGCAAGGCAGCAATCTAATCTAATTGTTCTTATTGTACAATAAATGAAGAAAGATAGAGTAAAACCGTCACCATTCAGTCTTAATGGAATTGGTTATATGAATCAGAGCTTATGAAGACCTACTCAATACATTTGGAAACATATTCCACTGACTAAAATTGTAAGTAGGATGCAAAACATTCTCATAGAGTTTGCAAAGAAATTGTATCTAACAAGAAATACTTTAGAATAAAGACGAGACCCACTGAACACATGTAGTGATGTTAAGGTCACAGTTTATTTGATTATAGACCCAGGATGCAAGCCCTCAGTTCATGCAAATTTTGCATTTACTGTTTGCTTTAGAATTTTTTTCTCATTTGGAAGGTTAGCCAACAGGATGATTCTAATTGTACGGTAGGAGCATTGCTTGAGTTCTGACATCTTACACTTGGTGAAGACTGGTGCAGTTATCAATAAAAAGCTATTGTGTGAGATATATGCTAACATTTTCAAAATCACTATGGTTTTTTTTTTAGAAAAAAGTTAACTGATGAAATATACATCAGTCAATGACAAATGAGATATTTCATTTGTTTTACTTCTTGTCTTTCCTAAACAAAGTTGTAATTTACTTCCTTGAAAATACTCCTTCGTATTTCATAGCATCTTCTCATAAATCAGCATCATGCATCTGAATTAAAAACTGAATGTAAATTAGAAACATTTCGTAACTTAATGATTGTGAGGCTAAACACACATTCAGAACTGACGAAACATTACTGTCTTACAGTGACAGTTACAAGAGAAATACATCTTCGTATTCTAAGTTTATATGAGAAAATTTGTTTCCAGCATGGAAGCTTTGGGGCTCTGGAATGCATTGCTATAGCTGTAATTATATTTGTAAAATTCTATCACCAATTTGCTAATGCTTTGAAGCTCTACTGGTAGTATAATTTCAGTTGAAGTCAGTATCTAGAAATTAATTTAAAGTGGTTTAAAAAGTGGTCTCAAGATAGCTATGACAAAGCAGCTTGTAGCTTTTAACCTCAAGCAGAAATTATATTTTAAAAATACAATATTCCTTTTGACAGGGCTGGTGATGGTAGTGTGGGCTTTTACTTGGATGATTAGTTTTGTAAAGTGTATAATTTAAATTTGGAATCTGTCCTCCTTGTTGTATATTACAATAAAAATGTATTAAGTAGCCCTCTCCCAGGGTTAACTTAAGTCTGCTAGCTTTTAGCTCAGCAATTTAATCTAAATTGTCAGGTGTTCTTGGAATAATGTTAAAGTGGTTCCTGGATAGACCATAGAAACCCCAGTAAATTGAGTTTTTGCATACTAGCAATGAAGACCAAGGCTTTAAATGGAAACAAATTCCCAACACTTACTGACTGCAGTCCCTTCCCTCTGCCATAGCACTGTAGTTTCTTGCGAACCAAGTACATCCTCCAATTAAGCAAGCCATCTTCACTGCCTCAGAGCACTCCATCAGCAGAGCTGCTTCACTTCTCCTTCTGTCACTGTGCTAAAACCATCTTTTTCTTGGCTGAAAACTTATTAGTATTGTCCACCTTTTCACTCATAAAGACCTGTTTGTACAGCTCAGCTTTTCTGACCATGCTTTGTCCAAGTGAGGAGATGAACACCCTACATGTATGAAGCACATAGTCCAGTTCCTCTGGGCTTAGACCCATGCACATACTAATCAAGCAACCAAGACACCTCTGGACAGAGGGGTTTCAGCAGCATTTCAAGCATATTGCAATACCTGCATGTTCTCAGTGGTGACTTCTTCAGTACTACACAATTCAGTGGCTGAGAGTTACTGTGTACGTGAATTCGTTACCATGTTTTATATACTTCAGGAGCTTTGCATTTCAAATAATAGTACTTCTCTTTACTAAAGTTTCTTAATGTGCCTGTGCACTTATTCCCAATAAGCAACAGTAGGAATTATCCTTAGGCAATGTGATGCAATGAATCATCTGATATAAACATGTTTATGCATGTTAAACATAAAAATAATTAGTTTGCCAAAGACCGCCATATTCAACAACAACAGCAAAATGCATATTCACTAGGGATGAAAGAGACAGCAAAAAAATACTGCAAATTCTAACTGTATTTCCACAGTGTCAAACTAGCGACAGTATCTCTCACTGGAATACAGAGGCTGCTCTTCCATTTACAGAAAGGGGGGAAAGCATGGGAATACGCTGTATTCTGGTATGCAAGAACTTCAAAACCTACTCTCCTATTGAAATGCTTACTGTCTTAACAGAAACAAAGGAATAACAAAAGTTAACTTATCATAAGGCACTGGTTACAGAAATGCCTTAGCTTCACCTTCAGTGTTAGCATCTGTAGTCGGTAAGTATCCAGGATAACTGACAATCAAATCCAGCAGCAAACACATTATTCCCTTGCACAAATTTAAGAAGAGAAAAAGTCATTTTAATAATTTGCTGCAAATCCTTGGCCAGTATTAAAATTGGCCATTTGATACAGTGCAACGCTTCCTTCTTTGAGTCGTGTGTTTACAATTTACTTTTTTAAAATTAATGTTAAATTCAAAATGAAGAAATAATCCATATATGTCAAACTAACTAACTAGCATTTTTCATCTTAAAGCCTCCATAATTTAGAATTGGCTGCCCTTTAAACTCACTTTTAACTTAAGAGTCCGCATAAATGCTTTAAATATGCTAGTGCAGGGCTACTTATTATTGAGGAAAGAGTAATGGAGCTTTTACTAATCATTAGGAAAAGTGACTGCAGACAGAACTAACTTAAGTATTTGTTTCACGCTGCTGCCAGAGATCATGAATTAGAAATAATAGCAGTAATCATGTTTCAGAAATATGGATGTAGCTACAAAGCCTCCTGACTCCTAATGCACCAGTGTTATGATCCCAGGAAGTTAAATAAACTGCTTACTTCTAAGAAAAAAAATAAATCTTGAATGCTGCTGCTTTCTTAAGATTTGTGAAAGTCAGAAATGAACAAAACAACTCAAATTCTGCAGGAAGGTTAGGCATCTGGGTGTATGTTTTTAATAATACTTTTAAATGTCCTGTTTTCTTATTTTGTTTTACATTCCATGTTAGAGAACTTGAATGCTATGATTCTTGGTCAGTATCTGCTGCTTGTTCACAAAGCATTGCTACATTCTAATATGTATGAACAAAGGAAAACAACATAAAAGTAAACTTAAGTAAAACACAGTACTGGAAAAAAATTATGACAACTAGCAACCGCTAAGTACAAAATATCATTTCCTAAAAAGCATCTATTTTATCTGGATTCACATGAGCAACAAATAAAAAAACAGGGGTTAAAGGGATGGAGGGGAGAGATGGGATCTGAACCTCCAGTCTAGCTGTTCCTTTCTGAATATCAGAAAAGCAGGGACGAGAAACTGAGTGAACCGCAAGACACCGAAAAGAGATCTCTGCTTTTGGCCTTCCATTGCACTGCTGGTGTTGGCAAATAGTTGTGCTGGCTGCAGGCAATTTAGAAAATCTTTGAAACAAACAGTCCAGAAACAACAACATATTCATTTTCAGTGTCAGAAATCATGCAAAGTTTGTCATTGACAGAGCTTCCCTTCATAAAACACTTTCAGAATGGGTTGGCAGCATCATCAAAATGTTTTTCAAGAGAGCAGAAAGAGTGTCCTGTCCTCTTACATGACCGACAGGAAAAGTACATTACTCTTAAATTTCTAAGTTTCATTTTGAGATAGTTAGACAGAAAGTTGTCAACTTAGAAAACTTAAAAAATGGATATCAAAGTATCTGACGCTACAATTTTCTACCATTTATTTTCTCTGTACAAGTAAAGCTCTAGAACAGAATTTCTATGAAAGCAGTCATTCACTCTGGTTTATTTGCTTGTAAAAATATAAAAAAAGCCTGTCACTTGTCCAGCACTAGTATTAGGTAATGCTGCATGGCCAAAATTTCTGTAAGTAATATCCACTCTTACAGCGTTTTAGAACTCCACAGTAAAATTTCAAAGTGCTAAGATACCAGACTTGGAAAATTTGCCTTAATAATTTTTCTTTACAAAGTTTTCTTCTGCATCACACATGCAGATGCTCTCGACAGACTTTCATTATTTATGGTGCTCTGATTACTTCTAGTAGGTCATAGTCACGTTTTAGATGAGTTTGTGAGGGAATATAATGGTGACAAATACAGAATGATGATCTACTTACTATGAAGTAAAGGCACGTAATACCAGTTATAGAATGCCTTGAGTAATTTCACCACTTGAAGGTCTGCCTTGAACAAACTAAAATGATTGACGTAATCCATAAAGGTGATTAAAGACTGAAACAGTTACCTTTGTAGCTGCTTGCTTCTGAGGGTTCCTGTAGCAGAAAGACTTGTGCTGCGTGCCAAGCCCTCTTGGGACTGCCCCTTTTCATTACCCAGTGGATTCAGATGCTCCCAAGCAGCAGTAGTGCTTCTATGTTGTGAACTGCAGCAGTGCAAGAGCACCATACATCAATCTTCCACCCTTACCAGAGTGCCAAATTCTGAGACAGAGGCGGTACTTCCCTGATGAAGTAACTATGTAGTTCTGCGTTACATTTATATGCAAGAGTTTATAGACGCAAGGCTTGAATCTGAATTTAAATCTAAGGAACAATCAGTTTAAAGTCCTGCTCTGTTATGCTTGTATTGTAGTATAGAAGGAGTTGTAGGCAAAATATCTCAATGTGATGAGTACAGAAATCGAGAAATCCAGACACAATCAATCCTAAACTTTCTGGCTCTTTCATTAACTAGGATTCTGAGTAAGTACTTCACATATAAGAGAAAATAACGATCGTACCCTAAATTAATTACCATTTGGCATCTTTCTTGAAAACACTGTCACAGAAAGGATCAGAGATCAACAAAGAGCGTATGTGCAGAGCAAAGAGAGATACAGAACATACACCCATCCTTGTTACCCCTTCAGAAGTTCACCACCTCAGCTCCAGGGGGCTAGAGCACCTTTGACTGAGAGAGAAGCACAAGTTCCCCTCCAGAAGTGGTGTGTTTCCATACAGTTAGGGATGCCATGCTGCAGTGTGTGTGTACTTCCCCCTCTGCAGCGCAGAACTGCACAGGCCCAGGTGGAAGCACTTTGCTGGAGAGCAGTGCAGACGGATTAGATGTCACGCTTCACTACATGTGGTATCTTTATTAGAGGTCACAGCTTTAATTCTCTCCTATTACTCTGTAACCATGTGCATAGGAAATCAGTCAGCCTCTACCACAAAACAACTATCAGGAGTGAATGCAGGATATGATTCTGCTCTTTCTCCCACTGTTTCTACACCCTTCCTCCAAAAGAAAACAGTCCAAATAAAAACTTGCTCTTTTCCAACTATCACCAAACCTTCTCCTTTTTATAGTTACAGAAAGGTAAGGGAAAGATTAGTGCATATACTTTAAATGTTTCAAAATCCAAATACCAATGCAGTAAAAGTATATTTGCAGTGCAAGGCACATATACATTGATCTACCACACAGAATACAGCCAGCCACTGCCTAACAGCCTAAACCTTCCTGAATGATACCCTTTTCTTTTATAAATAAATTGAACTTGAATTTGTAAATATACTATGTCATTTTAATGCATGTATACATATATATATATATATTTAATATATAGATGAATATAAAATATAAATATATATCCAAATTCAAATTGCAGTGGAACTGTTCATCACAAACAGAAAACATATCTGAGCATGAGAAAGATCAGTACTGTGGTCTAATACAAAACTGAGAAATAAGTTGCCTAGGACTTCAGAAGCACTTGAGACGTCACCGTATTTCCTCTGAAGCTCCAAAGCACACTTTTTCCTTGCTGCCAACAATACAAATATGTAACAGCTGATACAAAATAAAAATATTATGTAAAACTTAAAATAATCATCTTCCTCTCACCTTCTTAGAAAGAAAAAAAAAAAAAAAACAAAAACACAAACCTGAGAAAGTGACAACCGAATACAACTTTATGCTCTTCATGAAAGTATTTGACTAGTGGAGATGATGTAACAGTCTAATGACACCACTTTCTTTTTGGATGATACAGACTCGTGAAACATCTTGTTAAATCTTGCTGTAAGCTTAACCATTTGTATTTTGGTATAACA
Organism: Thinocorus orbignyianus; assembly: GCA_013400375.1. Taxonomy (NCBI): domain Eukaryota; kingdom Metazoa; phylum Chordata; class Aves; order Ciconiiformes; family Thinocoridae; genus Thinocorus; species Thinocorus orbignyianus. Next base: position 385,190 of record VXBW01006647.1, on the reverse strand, counting down.
AAACATAAAATTAGACACAGCTTGATGAGCTGATCAAAAACACCGGGTAGAAGGAGGCAAATACACAAACCCAATATTAGTCAACCAAGACAACTAATTAAAAAGAAATATAATAACTAATCTTTCTATTCGAAGTGGCTTTATCTTAGTGCTGCACTGTTAGCACTAGGAAATCCTAAGCATTTCTGATTTTGAAATAAAGAATATTTCTCATTTCCCATGTACTGCCAGAAATACTTGTTTCATAATGTTCATTTTAGTGCCAGCATGCCAGATATTGATAAATTTATAATGCAACTTACGTAAATTATTTGGAGGAGGTCTCGTCTCCATGTTTTCATAATGTTGCACATGTACTACAATGTTAAGATCTCTTTCCATATGATCTGTTGTACAAGGACCTTGAGGTCGCATAACATCAGCAAGAGCCCTGAAAACCAAACAAATCATTATGAACCTCTTATAAAATCTGTAAGGCATTACCAGTATATGCTGAGATGTTTCAGTTTGAGATGCAGTCCATTGTAATACCTAATGAAGAAACCAGCTCCATTCAGAGCAAATTCAGGGAATCAGATTCCTTGTGAGACTTTGCACCTCAGGCTTGGTATAGGCTGTCTCAGTGTGCTAGCAGTAATACACACAAACATTGAGGTTTTCAGCTGTCTTGGCCTTGTAGGAACACAATTTAAGCTTGTTGAGAGCTTGTAGAGTTCTGGCATTGCATGTGCTCAGTAATATTGCCATCTTGGTTAAGCTGAGCACCTACAGCCCCTATAGCTTTCACAATCTAGTTATTTTCACACCTAGATTACCAGCAGGGACTGTCAACATAAATTCTCACACATGCATTTGCACAGAGCACCACACAATGCAGTGGCCTCAGCCATTTTCATTCCCAAATGTCACTAACATTGAAAGGTCACCTGATTTCCATGCAGAAATCCAGTCGGCATAGCACTCTTCACAATCAGGGGAGATCAAGAATGTCTTTTCTAACTCCTGTGAACGCCCTAGTCATTAAGATGGAGCAAAGCTTCCACAGGAATGCTCCTTGCTGCTTTGAAGGCAGTTCAGAAACAGAATGAAAGCTTTATGCCAGCAAAGAGCAAAAGGCTTCCTGGCAGCCAGGCCAGGCTCAGCCTGATGCGGTAACAGGCTCGTTCTGCAGAGCCGCGGGCAGCAGCTGTACCTGCAAGAGGGGCAGATTCATCCCACTCCAGTGGATTGTCTACAGACCAGCTTCAACGCTGAGGGCAAGTCCGTTCTTAGGCACACAGAGAAGCGCATATCCCTCTGTCAGCCCTGTGACCCAGAGTTAGTGAGTACAACTCCCAGCACTGCAACATCTAACTCTGTGACATGGAGTTCTACCACTGACTTCTGCGGGAGCAGGACCAGCCCTGAGGTGTATGCCAGATAGCTGCCTGCTGAGCTACTGTGCCACCCAAAATCACTGGCCCACCTTCAGGAGCTGTGGCTTCAGGCAAAGGAAGGCTATGACACGTGTTACCAGTGTCTACAGGGTCCAATGCAAGGATCAGTGCATTGCTGACCATTACCTGGCTCCTTTCTGTTTTACTAGTTTAAATTTTTAGACCTCTTGAGTGATTGGTGTTTTTTTTAAGGGAATGGATGCATTTTCTGGGCAGTTTAATTTTCTGCAAAATTATATAGTGTCCCAGATGCTGCATCAAGAAAGGCTAGTTTTTAAACTAATAAATAAAGAAAAATAAGCACATTCACTGGTGAAACCCATGGCAAATGTTGTCAAGCTCCTCCACTGTGACACAATGATTTCTTGATCAAGAAGCACTGTCCTTTTAAATATTAAAAAGTAGCTTCATTTAAGTTACAGACAGAGAGAAATCCTGAGCCGGATCTTGCTTTCAGATTGTAGGAACATTGCTTTGGTATGCAGCTGAAGATGTTTCATTGTGTTTATGGCTAACATTATGTTATTAAAATATTAGTTACATTTGTGATCAACATGTTACAGAATACTCTGTTGATGCTGTAAAAGGTCAGAAGACAGTAATGAAATGATTAATGGTATCAGAGCAATGCTTCCATTTGGAGCAATGCTTATACAGCAGAAATAGCAGAGCTGGCCTACATAGCAGAATAATAAAAATTCAAGAAAAGAGATCTCACAAAGGTATGTAGAAAATTATGCAGAAGGAAAGCATTATATTGCAAAAGAGTTTAAAATAAGTGGGGATCAAAACCATTAATATCCAGTCAATTTATGCAAATACGTCTCTATATAAAGGAAATTTCTGACACCAATGTTGTTTCTAATTCCAGAGGCAGGTGGACACGTTTCTGGGAAGGGAAGAAAAGAAATCGAAGTTCCTAACTTTGATATGGGAGTTACAATTGTGAGATCTCGTAATACACCAGTTAGTATTTCTTAACTTTGTGAGAAGGGGTTTTCAGAAATGCTTTCCTCATTGCCCTTAATCTGATGGTAAATATTATTCACTGTATACTTTAAATAACACCCCATATGATAGCAGACGGATTACTGCCTGTCTGTGAAAATGCCAGCTAAGTTTTCTACCAGGTTTGGGTGGCTTTTTTCAAAGGGGTTTTAAGGAATTAACTGTCCAACTCCCACTATGTTAGGAAAAAAGGAACCAGTCACCATCAAGTTCTATTTTTAACAGCACAGCACGTATATTGATACTGTGTTTTACCCAAAGTTGTACAATCTTCTCAGGGCAGAATAGCTCCTATAACAAGGAGCTCGTCCTTATCTTCTGCTGATGTCAGGGAGAGTTAAAAATGTGTAGCAACTTCTGTCATTGAAGTACAAAGGAAACACTGTACCTGCATTTTGTTCTTTTAGGGATTTGCCTGTGTCATGACGTGGGTAAAGGGAGGTTTTTGCCCCAGTACATGACAGAATTCTTGAATACACATTTGCTTTGAAAAATATCACATAGGCCAGCAAACTGTTATAATACATTCATGTATTTGTCTCACCTGAATATCATCATACAGGTTTTGTTTGTCATCTGAACAAATTTTTTGAGTGGGTGGGGTCCCATTGAAAACTCATATATACGTAGAGGGTCATTATCTGTTGTTGTATTGAATGTTTTTTTTTAAGGAAATGCGAAATACAAGATAATCTTCTAATCAAGTAGCGATATCATTAAGTCCTGTGTATGGATACTGATTGCAGTATTGCAAGAATGGCTAATTATTACCTACATAGGAGTACACAGCCCAGAACTACCCAAGTATGACAAAACTTCAACATTTCTCTTGCCGTGAGATTTTTCCTCTTTGGATATGTAATACTATTTTCAGGTGTTATAAAGCACATGGAGCCAGGCATTTCACTTACAGGTACACTTACAGGCTCGCACACAGGTTATTTCATGAAGTAACACAGGTTATTTCAAGAAAGGTCACTTGTCATTTTTTGCCTCCAAAACTGGGCCAAAACCCGTAAGGAAAAGAATTTCACACACAGGATTCAGGATTTTGGCAAGTCAGACTATTTTTGGCCTTTTGAATGATCAACTAAAGACTTAAACTCATGAGCTCAGAGCATTGTGAAGGAAGAAAGAAGAGCTCAGATGGTCCACAATATCTGGAAGGCTACTACCATGCTGTCAGAAGCACTGGTGCAAAAACCCAGGGGCTGTAGTGCACAAGCATGGTTGTAAATGTTGCCCTTTCAGTTCCTGGTTTGTTTGCACATTCTCCACAAGAATCAGGAAAGAAGGAAAACGTGCAGTTTTATTTACAGTAAAACTTCCTCCCTGAAACAGAAGTAAAACTTTTCACTATTCTACTCATTTTCCAGAGAGGATTCTCCTCTTTAACTGATGGAGCCTGGAGTTCCCATTGATGTAGTCTTCAACAGCAAGACCACGCTGCCCTCATATGCCTAACAGAGCTTCTAGGTCTGCTTCGGGAGGCAGATGGGTTCTGTTTCCTTTTAGACAAAATCCTGCCACATGCGTTCCCCTTGTCTGTCTGATAACACACAGCATATTGTTCCCTTATTCTCTGAGAAAGCAGAAGGGTAAAGGAAGAGTTACTGTGTTTGGATGCTACTATTACTGCTTAGTTCTTGGACACTGTAGCTGAAGGAAAGACTTATCTCCCTTTAGTGTCAAGTAACAAATTTTAAAATGAGGAAAATTATACAAACAGAACATTATCATATGACATCTAAATCGAAATATGCCATGTAGAGTTAATACTGTACTGCCCTCTCCATTTTCATCTTCCAGATTTACAGTTCCATGCCAACAGTAAGAGCATCTTACTGAAAAGCACTGATCTAACAAGAAAGAAAATGTCAACACTGCCACACTTGGCCTTATTTCTCAAAACAAAAGGAAGAAACAAGCTCTCTTAAAAAGGACAAATTTTTACTCTTTTTTCCCCAAAAGGACTTGCCCAATAGAGATTTTTTCCTATGGATGGTTTTCACTAAGTAAATACATTTCCCTGATGCTTTTTCATTGTCAAGTATTTCAGGAAAATTCAGTGAAATTAATGGAATGTTCTTGGTTTGTTTTGTATAGCAGTACACAAAACATCATGCAAGGTGAGAACATAGAAACTATGCTCGCCAAGCCTTGTGAAGTTGCCTTTATTAACACTGTACCTGTACCACTTTTACACACACCAGTGTCTTACTTCAGCAGCACATCCACTGACTGCAAGATGAAATAATGCAAGAAATTAGTGTGACACAGTTTTGTTTCCTATTTATAAGTCATGTTGTTATTCCCATGTGTTCGTATTTTTAAATATTTTTAGCAAATCAAAAATGGAAATACATAACTTACATCAGCTGTATTCTGTTCACTTTTTAAAAAAATCAGCCCTCATAAAAAAAAGATCAGTTTACATTATGTACTTCTGTTTCGATAAGCAGTGCCATCCCTTCCATAGGTGAATTTGTTCATAGGAATGAAGAGGATTCAAAGTATTTCATGTAGCCATTGGCTAAGAAAGGGAAAGGAGACAATCTCAGCTAAGGAAAGAGCTGATAAATCAGCCTCTGTGTGCTTCTGCTGCCAGCCAAAATGGCATAACACTTAGTACGTGTGCGTTGGCCTACCAAACACTCCCAAAGCATTATGCTTGTGCTTATTAATTAAGTTGTGTACAGAAAAAAATCCCAAAACAAAATAAGTGTTCTTTTCAGTTTTGGCTTTTTTGATATTACAGTGGTGAGTGTTAGAAAAGATGAATATAGGCTACATAGTGTTTTAATTGTTGGTGCTATTAATGGCTTGAACATATTAATTAATTATTTCTTAAGCATTGCAGCCTTTTTTTTAGAACATTAGTAGTGTAAAATGAGCTAGGATGTCATATTTTGGTAAAACACACATCCAAGGATAAAAAAGTTATTCCAGTTCCTCACTCAATGAGCAGATTTTTAGATTGCTGAGGAGATTTACACATCTAATTCCTTTTCGAATTGATGGTAAGCCCACCCCACAGCTGTAATAGGAGTGTGAGAACTTTTTTTTTTTTTTTAAAAAAAAAAAAAAGCTATAGTGCTGCTTTTTCAGAAGATGACTAGCTATTATGTGTACTGAGTGGGTGACTATTTTTCCATGTGATCATGACTTTCCAAGTTTCTACATAATCCTGACTTGAACATTGTCATGGCAAGAAAAGTACAAGATCTCAGACACTGGCAGGTAATCAGGGTAAGAGACGACCTTTCCTAAGAACCACTTCAGAAACCTAATCTTTATGCATACATGACTGACGGATTTCCGAAGAATTTTCCAATCCCCTATAATTCTAAACTAAGACAAAGCAGCCGTTCAGAACACTTCATACCTGTACTTTAGATAGCAAGTATTTCTCTAGTAGAAATAGGACCTATTTAAGCCACATATAAGCAGGGATGGCTACAGCTTCACTCTGTCCTGGTTTTTGTAGCTGTTACAATCCCTGCCTTTTTGCCTGCATGAAGACACTAGAGAAAGAGGCCAAAGCAAGGGAGAGCCTTTTCCAAACAAGGTCTGTCTTTTAAGAGTAAGATTTTAAAAAGAAATTTGGACCCCTATATTCATTCTCTCAATTTAGTAGTTGAGAATATTCAGAATGTCTGGAGAATTACTATACCTTGATCAACAAAAAACATCTTTGCAGAAGTATCACTGACACACAGTGTTGACTAAAATTTCTGCAATGTGCTTTGTTCCTCGGTAGTAAAAGCATAACCATAACAGCCAGTTTATAAATAGCAAGTAATTGCTAGTGAACTGGTGGTGCATTTGCAGGAGTATTTTTGTGGCTTTCTCTGTTCATTTCAGGATAAGCAGTTAATCAAAAAGTCATTCAGAAAATTCAGTGAAAAATTAGGCTCCAGATGCTGAGTTGATCTCTTGGACTACCTCTCAAAGGATGACTCTTCATCTAAGCTTCAAAGATTGTGAACTACACCATTACTAAGCAGGACAAGAGGAAACTTTCTGCTACACTGCACGTCCAGTAGAAGGTATCCTTTTAATTGGATTTCATCACTAAAGTTGCCCAATATGCTGGAGCCTATTTAGACTCTTTAATGGAGCTATTTGCCTTTTTTAATGCCTTTTCCCCATCTGCTTTACTTTCATGTGCCTGGGATTAGCATAAAGAATCAGACAGACTGCAAACTTGACAAATGTGTTATGCCTTGATTTTGAACTGCAGTGGCAATCTGGGTTTGGAATATGTTGTTGAAGCCACTGGGCTCTGTCCTGAGCTGCCCACCTGTCTGTCCACACCAGGCAGCCAGTACAGGGAGTAGCTGGTACACAGCATGCCTGACTCCAGGTGGGGGAGGCTCTCTTATTGCTATAACTCAGCCATTACACAGTGCATACAGACTGACACACACATACACAGGTGAGAAAAGACTTTCATGTTGTGTTTCTTTTACCTCTCAACAGTAACAGAAAAAAATGTTAAGAAATTCTACAGCAGCTTTTCCTTTTCCTGTCTTCCTCTTCCCTTTCACCCTGGCTCATTTTCACAGCTTAGAAATTTTACAAATAGCTCACACACTTGCAAGGGTTGGGGGAGTAGGGAAGGTCCTGCCAAAACCATTCTGCAGCTGGAGAGAGGGTGAAATGACATTTGTTTACATCCTTCTGTCGAGAAGTAAAAACATTTTCTAAGCTTTGAAACAGTTGGAAGAGGGAACCCATCAGGCTTTCTCTATTTCAGTGTTGCTGGTTTCAAGATTCTTTTTGTTTTCCTATTCATGCACAGTGTATCTGGGAACACTTGCTGGATCTTGCTGGGGAGAGGGTCAGATACTGCAGATAGAAGCAGACTGCTGCCTGTGCAGACTCCACAATTATTTCTAGTCTTCCTCAGTATGCATGCACTTTAATAACCTGGGCTCAGGGAACCACAGGAGCTCTGCTCTCCAAAGTTGGTTTCCCTCAGTCACCTTGCAGGGCAATGTAGCCTGCCCGGCAGGAGTTGTTCATTTAGCAGGAACACATGGGCTACTCTTTCCTCTTTGGGGATGGAGGGGGACCCTGCTGCCTGGCACTCAGCCTTACCTGGACATGTGCTCCCGCTGGGGCCTGTGTGCCTTCTCCAGCCCTAGTTTGGTGAAGATCCCCACCAGCACCATGACTGCCACAACACCACAGATGATGTAGACGATGAGGTTGGTTTTATCCCTGGTAGGGTCATGCAGAGGATCATCTATGCGGGAAGGAGGCTTCCCAGTGTTCATCCACAACGGTGTCTCATAGTTTGTGCAGGTGCTTTGATCCAGCCTTGTCTTCTTGAACTTGCAGCAAAACCTAAAGCCACAAGTGCCGCAGCAGAAGATGAACTCCCCCGAGCTGCAGTTAAAGGGGGGGTCCCACTGCCCCATCACGTCAAAGTAGCCCCTGCAGAAGTCCGGGGTGGGAGGTGGCTCAGAGGGGTCTAGCTGCTCCCCGAGGCTGGAGTGGTTTCCTCCCGAGAGCACCACGAAGCTCCCCAGCTGCTGGCCGGCTTTCTCCTGAGCCCGACACACCAGCGTGAGAAGGTCCGTCACCAAGTAGCCGAAAAGCAGCCGGAGAAAGCCTTCCATTCTGCGTCCCAGCCCC
>VXBW01006647.1:302829-376604 GCA_013400375.1 Thinocorus orbignyianus | reverse complement strand
TCTCTGAGGGCCCGGCCCCCGCCCCGCTCCGAGCAGCCCCGGACAACCCTGCTCTCCAGGGCGCTGCCCCACCTCGCCCCCCTCAGCCCCGCTGTCCCTTACATAAGAGACTTTCCGCCCAAGCGGGCGCTCCCCACAGGTGCGGCTCCCAAAGCGCGGGAGCGCCCCCCTCCCCGNCTCTCCGGTGAGCCGCTCACCTGCGAGGCGAAGGCAGGTCCTCCCGGCGGAGCGGCGTCCATGGGGCCGCGCCTCCGCTAGGGCATGGGCGGGAGCGGGCGCTGCCCTCAGCCCGGGCCGCAGCGCACAGGTACGGCGCTACCGGCTCCGCGTACTCGGGAGCGGGGCTNNNCGGTGTCTGCTGAACATGGGCTGCCCCTGCGCGTCATTTATTTAAAAATCTTGCTGTGGTGTCAGGCGGGGAGGCTCCAGAGGACGCGGGGAGGCTGCGGGTTGTTTGTGAGAAAGGGAATTAAAATAACTTCCCCCAAACAGAACTGACTCTGGGAAAGACTCTTTAGCGATTCGCTCCCCATCCCTTTTATTTAACTGTCTCACCTCCGTCTCTTGGTTTCGCAGTAACCTGTGGAAGTACCGATAGTATTATCCCGAATACTATGCTGCCACCAAATGTAGGAAACAAGTCCGCTATGATTTAGCAGTGAGGGCTGGTGCTTCACCAGCTTCCCCTTTCCTGGGGGCGATGGCTGCGATACCCCGCTCCGACCTTGCGGCCTGCCCTTGTCCCCGGGGAGAGGGGCCGGGATGCCGGGTGGCCCCCGCCCTTCCTCTGCCACCCCTTCCTGCCAGGGGCTGCATGGCCGCCGCGCCTGGAGCTCCGACCGGCGCCGTGTGGGGTTGGTAAGCGGTGAATAAACAGAGAGGTGAGGCAGAGGACAAAGTAGACGTTTGGAACCGGAGAGGGCTGTAGTTAGCTAATTGCCATCCTTTGCCTTCTCTTAAAAATAGACTCTTAAGTACAGTGATGATTCCGCTGAACGGCCTGACACTAAGCCTCGCATCCTCGTCCAGGAGATAGGTTAGAAAGTCTCTTTATTTCTTAGTGGAGAAAAACAATCAGTCCCAGCCAAACCCAGCCTTTTTGGGTTTTAATATTTAATTCTTAAAACCTCCACCTCATCAACATCCTCTTTCAAGTCTCCTCTGGAATCATATCATTCCTCCCTTGTGTATACTTCTCTCTGCTATTATTTATTATTTAACACTTTGTGATGCAGTTTGTGCTGAAAATACTGCACAAAATGAATCTCTTCCGGACTTACTACTGCATCTGGAGACATGTGAGGTCCAGTCCTGTCAGGTGCTTGAGTGTGCAAGTTTTCCTGTTGATCTGACTGCTAAAAAGCCTCTTAAATATTTTGCATGATTAGTGCTATACATGTACAGCAATAATAGCGTCCAAAATGATTTATTTTATGGGCTATTAAGCCTGACTAACTATGGTACAAGTTTCCTGATTTGCTGAGTTCCTGGGGTTTCATTAAGAATTCCCCTATAGCAAAAAAAGCTCAAAGGCTTTAGGATAGATCATTTGTAGGATTCAGGTCCACGCGATCAGAATCAAACTCTTAAGTGGCATGTGCTGGGAACGAGAGCCCAGAACTGAGGAAAACAGGAGAGTGGTTAAAGCTCCTTAAAGGAAATGTTTTCTATGGCACGATAAGACTTTGGATCAGACCCCTAGAGCCCCGAACCTGTAAATCACGTTACCCAAACTCTAGTTGCTCTAGTTGTTATGCTCTCTGTGCCTGTTAGCCATATTAGCAGTGAAGTTATTTTAGCTGTACCATGTCTTAGCGTTCCAATGATGAACTAGAGCTTTTCTAGACTAGGGCATGAACTCTTTTTACCAGACCTGCAGCAGTGTTTTTAATGACTTCATAGCAGGTTGTTAAAAGAACACCTGCATGATCAAAATATAAGCCCATTAAGTATAATAACGGAGAAATGGGGTTTACACACAGTATTGAGGCACATCTGGGGATATTACGTGATTTTATAAAATATTTCGTGACAAAGTAAGCCAATAAATTACTAATGTATTTCAGTTGCCTTTATCAAGTTGAGAAACACGAGAGATTCCCCAGCTAGACACCATGGCCTTCCACTTTCAAGACTTCTCTTTTTGACATTGCTTTAAGGTGAGTAATAGTTACCTACTTTTCTGTAGTTTTATCCCATAAGGAATGTATTTTGCCTTTGAAACAATTAAGATTAATGTTTCGAGTAGCACCTACAGAGTTGTCTTTACTCAAGCACACATCCACTTAGGTGAAATACCTAATCTTAGGCACAGACTTTATACAAAATTAAGTATTCCTATTATGTTTTGCTCTAATGTCTTTCACTTGTTTTCACTGAGACTTTCACATGTGGATCAATGGCAATACTTGTTTGACTTTAAGCTAGAAAACAGGTGCTTTTTTTTTCTGGTAAATCCTGTAGCTATGTGTAGCTCTGTCTCTTTGGAAGTTCTATAAATGCACACACACCCTTACTCTATATGTGTGCACCACACATGGTCAATTCTCTATTTAATTGTATATACTTTTAGAAGTGATTCTTGCAGGTTCTTTATGTAAACAAAGGAGCTTGGAAAAGAGTAAAATTAGGAGAAAAAGTTAATGAGTTAACCTGAATCTGAGGTGGTGATACATCTTAAGAACACAGAACTAGAACATACAGAGCAATTGCAATAATCATGTTTCAAATTCTGTCTTTCATTTTTGTTAATAATAACAATATTGATGCAACCTCTGAATATTTCCCAGGGACTGACTACCTGCTAGAGAGAACAGGGCTTTGCTGAGGAGTGAGTCCATGGAGCTTTCTAGCCAATCATTAGAACCTGAGAAAAGCCACATAGCTCAATCATTATTAACAGACATTCCAGAGCTGTGAAAAAAGCTGTCAAAAAAGCAGTTAGACAGGTCAGATATCAGGCAGTATTGATGTGAAAGGTATTTTCTGATAAGAAATGTCACGTGGAAACTGGAATGAAGCTGTCAATGTCTGTTTCGTTGGTAATTATTTCATGCTGTAATGGAATGTTTGGATGTATAGATACGAAAGGTATTGCAGCGAGGAAACAAAAGAGATGATGACACTAGTACAGCAGGCAACATGGCAATCACTAGGCTTTAAAAGTACAGTTAAAAGTTAGAAGATATCTGCTATGGAGCAATAAGGTAGCTTCAGACATGAAAGAAACACCCTAAGAGACATGAGTCGAAGCAGCAAAGCGTGTTTAACAAGGAGGCTACAAGTGACATGAGGCTTATAGAGACTAAAAACAGTCCCATGATTTACAAATGTTATAAACAGCCCTGAATGACAACACAGAAGTTTGTTCTTGAATCAGCACAACATCCGAGAGCTCCGTTTGCTTCTACTAAGCTTGTCATTCCTCTCTGAGGAGTATGCTTTCCCATTGGCATTAGGCTTGCTGGATGGTTAAAACGCAGTTGGTTCTAGACCTTTATTTTAGTGACATGGCTAACAGCTCATAAGCCTTTGTTCTTTTAGCCAATAACTGCAATCATTAGTATCATATCAGTGCAGCAATGTGTGAAATACCAGCCCGAAGTGTGTTGACACCAAATATATTTCTCCTTTTATAATTGCTGAGCACACATCTTTTAAACTAACCTTTCTCCTTTCATTAAAGAAGATGCACATACAGATTGGGACAGAATGAGTTTGTTCTTATAATTTTGTGAGTTCATATCAACTTTAACTAGAACATCTTACAAACATGGAGCATTTTTTTAGTTATTATCATCAAGTCTGAAAAAAATACACTTTGCACATAGCAAAGGGATCACCATTAAGAGATCTGAAAGAGCTAGGAGGTGCTTCATGAATGAAAAAGCATGTGAGACTTGTTTTCATGGCTCACTAAGGAGGAACATAATTTTTTGCAATTCTACAATGTAGAAAGTACCTTTATCACCTCATATTTTTCTCTTCAGTCCTCTTGTCAAACCACAACTGTAGTAATTGCATGGATTGGGGCTGGGGCAGGCAGTAATAGCATTTACATTTGGTGTGGACTTAATGAAATCCTGAGCGTTCTTGTAGCTTGGGTTTAATTCAAAGGAAATTCAGAAAAACTCATATAAATGTAGAATGTAATTGAAGTACTTAGAAATACACAAAAGCCAACACGTGTATACTGCAAATGTCTTCAGTATATAGCAGTGGAAAAAACTGCCAGAATGTCTAAAGCAGCTTCCAGCAGTATAGCTGAAAAACAAGTTGTGCCCTCAGGTTTGCCTGTTGCACAGCTATTCCTGATTCTGAACAAGCAAAACTGTCAGTCAGGTTCTCTCTTTGGCAAAGCTGATGTTACTTTTGAATTGTAAGAGTATTGCAAGTACCTGTGAACAAGGTTATGTTTCTGCTTGTTTTAAATTAGACTGCCATGGAATGTAGATCTGGAATGACTGGCCAGGTGTCTGAGGGTTACTGCAACTAACAAAGAAGACTTTGTAGATAATTCCAAGCTTGTGCCAATAAAATCTTTGTCTTGTTAACAAAAAAGAAAAGAAAGGCTGCAGAGGATCAAAAAAATTGGAACTGCTTTTGTATCCTTCCAATTGAAAACTCAACCGCCTTTGTTCCCATGAGTTCAGCTTTTCAAGGCAGAGAGGAAGCCTTTCTAAATATGCCTAAAATAGAATTAAAAAATTTCAAAGTTAAAGTCAGCATAATAGGCTGTATGCTGTGCCTGAGCGTGGAGAAGCTGTGCTTAGACATAGAAGAGGACCCATGGCAGAGAAAATTTTCTAATCCACAGCTGGATGTTAGAACAGCTGAGGAGCTGATCTAATCGATACCTCTTCTGAAAACTCCTCGGTAACAGATGAAGAGGTAGGCAAGCTTTAGTCTAGAATGAGCATTCTCCAGGCCCGGAACATCCATGGATGGAAGCCAGAACAGGAAGAAGTCAAATCAGTGAGTCAGTAACATTTTGTCAGTTTTAGCACTGTTAACCCTCAAGAGCTGTAAACGTTAGAAGTGAAGAACTTGCTCTTGGCAGAAATGTAAAGTTGCTGTATTACTTACCTAACAAATGATTCTAGCCACCATATATTTTGCACGTCTTCCAAAATGTACTGTCAGGCAACCAAAGTCAAAAGTTCTTACTAAACATTAGACCTTTTTAGTGTGCTTCCCTGATAATAAGCTTTAATGATGTCTCTCCATATCATTGTCACAACATGCCCATCCAAGGCTTGATGTATTCTGTATCTTACATCCAGTAATAATATATAGATGCAGGAACGTTCAGATTTATGAAGAAGAAAATGTCTCTGACAGTTCCATTTTTAAAGGATGCTAACTGTTAAAAGATGCTCAGGATTTTAAAATGTTAAGTCACAAAACAGACTAAATAAGAGATACAGAGAAACTAATAATGGCCTGAGTTCTGTAATACCTTTTTATTATATGATGCTGCAGTTTTTCTGTGGCTAGCAGGTTCAGTTATATGATCACCATGCCTGGCCAACAGTGTCAGACGTGGCTGCCAAAGGGTAAACATCCACAGGCCAACTCAGTATCTACTAAATTCAACAACTGTCTTTCCACTGATTTAAAATGGGAACTGCACTGCGTGATTTTGTTCAAAAGATGCTGAATAATCACAGCTTACTGTGAAATCACCAGATGTCTGAGTGGTCAGTACTTCTGAAAACCGGGTCACATATTTGAAAGCCCAGTAATGAATTCAGAGACTAAATTTAGGCACGTATGTTGGAAAATTGTTGATGTGCACAAATACATACACAAGTTCCAGACCACGCTTTCAGGCAGATGGTAACAACTGTCCCTTCTTGACTCCACTTGTCAGCCAATATAAAAAGCAGTACTAAAGCTGGCTCCAAAGGGATTTGCTTTTCTGTGCTCTAGTGTGATAGCCAGTGAGAAGAAATAATCTATCAACCAGGTGCACTGACAGATGGGTCAAAAAACCATGAAGATCTCAAGGTGGAAAAGTAAATGCCATTTCTCATGTTTTCTTTCTAGAGATCATTCTGATAACATTAACAAAATTCATCACTGATACTCTTCAGTACAGTGCAACCCTGTTATACCTACATATATGGAATATCTACCTAGAACATCTATTTAAGTATTGTGCTATACCTATCTTGAATTAAAAGGCATCAATCCAATCTCCTTGCTCTTTGCATTATGTCAATAGTAAACTGAAAAGCAAATGCTTGAAGTAAATAGTGTGTATTGGAACATTTTTTATAGTTTTTTTTCTGTGTGTGGTTTTGCAACATATATTTGCTTCAGTTTTGGTGGTTTATTATTATTGTGAAAGTGCAGTGACACCACAGCTGGATAAATAATAGGACAAATAAAAGGTTTTTAGCCGTAATGTAAAATGAACATTAGGGAGTCTCGAGAAGTGGTGCAAAAAGATGCTGACAGTGGATTCTAGTGGTATCTGTTTGTTGTAGTGTTTACTTAAATCAGCACATTATCTCTAGCTGCTAAATATAATTTAATGTTAATAACATGTTTAGGATATCTGCTCCCTAACATGTATATAGGAGATTACTGCAGAGTACAATAAGATTAAACACATTTTTAATACAAAACGCTGGCACCTGAGAGTACAGTTTTCAGAATGGATTATTTGATCTGTATATTTATATAAGCAAGTAACAGTGGAGTAGAATGTAAAGGAGCTGTAAAAGGAATACTGCAGTATAATATGGAAATAATACATATATATAGGGTCAGTTGTAACTGAATACTTGGTAAAAGGACAACTCACAATTTTCTTGGCTGTTTGTAGGAATTAGTCTGTCATTCACTCCCACACACCTGACAGAAAGCTGGCCTCTTCAAAGTCAATTTATATACACCTTGAAGTCTTAAATATGATTTTCCCATTTAACACATTCTCCATATGAATGCAGTGATTGATCTTCTTTAAAAAGGAAAAAAAAAAAAAGGAAATGGCGTGTAATTTCTATGCAAACTAGAACTGTTGAAGTAAGCCTTGATAATAGAAGAAACAGGTAATTTACATGGCTGAACAATAGGATCGCTTTCCTACATAAAGAATGTAAGTATTTCAACACATGAAATGACCATAAGTGAAAAAGAGCAAATATTTCATAATACCCAATTATTTCACTTGTTTCTGTCATACTGTTCAGCTCAAGTTCAAAAACACTTGTGCAGCAAGATCAGAAATAGATTCTTCATGCAAAACCTAAACCTGGATCCAGTTTTCAGTCTTTTAATCTCATTGCAAAGGATTTTTTTAGTATTATGTCTGTTGGTTATCATTAATTCCTTATTGACAGCTGTATGCAAAGGACAAAGTCTTGACTAATTAGTGCTAAAAGGAATATTACCATTAAATTCAATGGAGTTAAGATTACAGTCTAAGGAATCAAGATTTAATATGTTTATTCTCACTGAGATGCTCTTTATAGGACATAAAATTCCATTTGTTTCAGTGGGGTCGTTTTATAACGCTAGTGTTACTCACAATGAAACCAAACCCAAAATCTATCATTAAAAGGTACAGAAAAAACCCATAAACAAAAAGGTAAAGGCAAAAATAACAAAAATAAGGGCCACATGCTGATGCCTATTAGATGAGAAAATTTAGAACTATTTAAGGAAATAATATTTTTGCATACAGTGCAGCTTTAAGCTGCAGCACAGACAGCTGGATGTTGCTCCAGATGTACTCAAACAGAGCCCTGCTCTCCATGGCCAGCGGCACACTGAAGCCCAAGGGAGGCATGGGCTGCTGGCAGGGGGATAAGTGCAGCTCCCTTCCACATGTGCCGAGGGAATGCCAATAAAAATCAGCAGTCTATTCAGCAATCCTCCTTTCTACCTTCCTGCCCACATCCCGCCTAAGCAACTTTTCTGTGCCTTGGCAGCGTAAGGGGATGAAGGCTGCTTCTTGCTGACTTCATGACCTTTCACTACAGGTGCACGCCTCTGGGACACCAGGAGAGTCATCTATAGACTCAAACAGGGAAAATTTTCTTGGCAGCTGGCATACAGCTGTGGAGTTCATTCCCTGATGAATGAATGGAAGAATTACAAATCTCAACTCCTTAAAAATAAGATGTAAAATCTCTTATTTTCACCTACCTGTTCCACAATAATAATCATAATAACAAAGCCATCCCTCCTAGGACATGAGGAGAAACTGGAGATCCTTTACTGTGGTTACTCTTGGAGCTTGTAAAGGTGTTCTGGTACCATGGTGATGAACACAGTATAATCACCAAGATAGATGACGGATCCAGCTGGCACTTCTCCCTCCTCCCCCACACATCATGGTGCTCACCACAACAATTTATGATTTTGTCCTAAAAATCTGTTGAGTCTTGTTGGTCTTTACAAAGTTACTTGCAGAAACTGCAAAATGCTCTCTTTACTTTGATTTAGTCTAGTCTGTATGAGGTGCATGATTTTTTTCAGAAATGACCCCCACATGGTATATTAATCTCTTGACAAAAAACTCCTCTAAACCCCAAGTTGATAAATAAATGTGAGTTCTTGTTCTGGGTCGGGGGGGGAATTATATACCTATCTGTCTGCTCAGTCATCTTAGGCAAGTTTTACCCAGAATGCTATTATGTTTGGGTGAGATTTATTGCTCAGAAGCTCAAACAGAATGTCCCCTAAGTTAACTTCTACCTTCCACTTTTTCTCTTTATATAGGATTTATACAAAGATTATTTTTTTTTTGTTTGTTTGTTTTATTATTATTTTTATCTAGAAGATGAGATAAATACTTGCTAGACTAGGCTATGTAAGAACCCAGAAATATTACAATTCTCTTCAAGAAAGGAGAAGTGTGAAAAATAATAGCAATCCCATTAGTTCACAAAATCTTTCTCAAGGTACTTGCTAAACTTTAAGTCTCAAATAGTGAGCACTGATATTTTCAGTTCTCAAATTCTTCCTAGCTGCACTGTCCAGGAATGCTATTGCACTTCAGACTGCTTTGTGTCCTTGCTGCCAGCATCATTGTAAATCAAACTCTGAGTGGGTGCAGAGAAGATGCTCATCTTTCACCAGGGGAAGGAGAATAAGGTATTCTCAGGTACTGAAGAACTCTTGTGGGGAAACCATACGCTGGACCTCAAAGTTTATAAATCTGTTTTTCAGTATATTAGGAGTTAAGGACAAAGTATTTTTCACTGAGAAATTAATTTTGAACAGATTTTAACTACTGAAAGACTGATGCTTCCAAAACAATTATACTTCCAAAGCTGGATGAAGTAGTAAGTACTGTAAGAATATCGGTAGATGAAACTCTAATGGTTCTAAATGGGACCAGAGCTCCTTTCAGCCAGGGTGAATTTCGCTCTTTATTTGCTTGAGTTGCAGAAATCTGATTAACCAAAGTTTATCCTGAAGCAAATTAGTACTACAGTGTGAAAATCAGAGCTTTGAGACTACTAGCATAGCCTTATGCTAGCTTTCTTCCTCCAAAGAGTCCAATTAAGCAAACCTGGCAGAAGCTTTAGAAGCAAGTATTCTCTGCTGGTTGCTACTAAGACAAAGGTTGCCTCGTTGCCCAGTGAGGAGCTGAAGTGGAAAAATAAGAGTGCAACACCAGAGCAACAGACTTCTGCTGCCTTTGGAAGCCAAGAGGAAAAGACAGGAAATTCTAGTATCAGTCTGTTTATGATATAACTGTTTCTGGGCTGACAGCAAGGTAACAGATGCTTCTTCAGGTCAGAGCTTCCCAGCCTGTTCCTAGACAAGCTTCCTATCCTCATTTACAGTAATTGGACTTCAAGTATTTGTAGCACATCAAGTGCACAAACAGACCATGTACAAATCTCATGATGCCTCAAAATGCGCAGTGGGAGGATCCCTGCTAGAGTTAGCAATTCTGGCTTACAAAACCTGCACTGGGCAAGAAATTTAGCCTTGTAAAAGCAGTCAGTTCAGTCCAAAATAAATTCCCAAAAGAAGGCCTAAGGCAGACAAAAGTTATGCAGAGTATTTATGCTGATTTTCTGCACGGATTCCTCCTCCCTTCTTGCTAGATGGTTGTAAATATGCTGACTTGCATAAATAACTTGTTTTTATGGTGTCACAGTTTGGGCTGGACTGGCCACTGAACGAACAACAGATGCTCTCTTTGTCCTCTCTCCCCTTCAGAGGAGAGGAGAGAACATAAGAGAGAGAGACACTGAGGTGTTGAAAAGGAACTAAACTAACAAAATATTAATAATGACATAATAAAAAGAGAAGATTCATTCTCTGAAAACATCCTCAGTTACTCTGTAACTGAAATGGGAGTAAGGAGATACTCCTTGAAAGTCTAAGCCTAAACACCAAAGATCAAAGCCTTGTTTATAAGCAGTTGAACCAGATGTACCTTTTCCCTGGAAAGATTTCTTCCATTCATGCCCAGATATTGAAATAGAAAAGATTTACAGGTAAGAGACACCTGCATAACCATTCATCCTATTGTGAATTCACATTCCTATGGATTTAGTTAAAAGACAGTAGAAGTATATTTATATTTTGTTGATATTGAATTTAATTGGTAAATACCAGCACCAATCAGCAATCTTATCACTTCTGCAAGAGCCTTAGTTGTTAATAGGTAGGTTGTTAATAGGCAAGCACCACCAGCCTACACTCTAGTAGGAATGATAAGCTCATATTTTTCTTACCTAATTTCATTCAAATACATAGAAATGTTTCGTGGTTTTGTTTTACACATGTAACCCCAAATGACAGTATATACAGTGTGTATGCCATCGCTTCAGTTATTAGGAAAGTTTTCGGTTTCCAATTATCTTCGTTTTTATTTCCTCCCAGGCACATATTATATTCTTCCGAGCATGCTGAGCTCTTCTAATGTTTAGAAATATTGTGGAACTGCAAAAAAGGCACAGTCAATTAATTCCTTCATTTGAATAATTAAACATTTTAAATACTCCCTCCATACCTTATGTTCAGCTATAGATATATTATTAATAGTAGCTTGTACTGTGTTCTGCAAGAGAATGTTAGGCTCATAATTCCTAGAACCTGGTGAGGAGAACACTTCCAGACACTATGAATTTACCTACCCAATGACAAAGTTCTCTTGTTTTAATTCAGGCATGTTTCACACTGTAATAATTACACTGTATGAATGTTGTGCGCTTTTTATGAAAAATTCATCACAGTTAATTATTCAAAAAATTGTTATGGTTGATGAATCCATCCCACTGTGTTCAACAAAAATGTTAATCGTGCTTCACTATTTTTAGGATGTTCCTGCTTTATCATTCATTCCAGTAGCTTAGTCTGTAAAGTAAGACCATTGCACAGCTTCAAGACCATAGGTTTGTAGCCAGACTGTGTTGTCAAATGGGTGTTGTCAACGTGCCATGGTTAAACATGGTTCCTTGCAGCTCTGCTTGTTGAGTGCAGCCCTGCAGACAAACAGCCTTCAGCCTCTCTACTTCTTTGGACTGGCATTATCTAATTCCCCCACTCCAGAAGAGCAGCATTCCATGACCCTGCTGTGCTGACTGAACTAGGCTTCATAGTAGTAAGGTTTTAGTTTTATCTGATTTTAAAGCTAGGGTATCTGAAACAAAAATGGATGGAGCCGTTCATTTTGCAAGGTCACTGGGTAAATTTGCCACAGATTAAATTTGCCAATCATTTAAGGAGCACTCTTCTCATGCTTAGCCTACAGAAAGTTTAGAATATGTACAGAACATGCAGCTTCTACACATTCTCTACTACAAACATCACGGTAAGTGTTAATGGTTCCACGTCATCTGGAGAAGAGGCACTTCGGTTAATTTCTTTATTTTGCCTGCTGTACAGAGGACCTGTCTTTATTGTGATCATTGTTCTGCAAATGTATGAATCTATTGATAAGACCAAGCAGTATTTTCACTAAAAAAACTTTAGTTCTCCATTGTTCTAAAACCAGAAGTTCAAAGAGTGGGAAGGCCACATTTCCGTCCGCAATTCATCTGCCTTTTTATATTTAGACACAAGACTTTGTTACATTTGTAACAGATCTGAAAAATATTGTAAGGTTAAAATATTAAATGAACACCACTATGGGAATACAGAGCGTCCTGTGTCATTGATTTAGTTGTTATGACTAAGTACAACTGGAAGAAATCTGAAAAAAATAATCGCTAACACAGTAAAGGAGAAGAGTGGCTGAAGTGAAGGGTTAGTGTAAAATAGGTGGCTGGCTTCTGCCTTGTAGGGCAGCAGTCTTGTCCTCATTATTGTTAATTTTGAAAGTAGCAGCTCCATGGTGCATGTTATGTTTTCAGTCATACATCAGACTCCGTGTGACCCTAGCTGTGTCCATATTTGATCTTTATCTCTTTTTACCCAAGGCCTGTAAAACACCTATAGATCTTTCGACCAGGAACCTGAGAGATTTGGAAAACGTAATTTATTGCTGAGATATTACATGTTGAAAAATGGATCCTTCTGGTTATCTAATAGTATCATTAATGGAAAGGTCTTTTAAATTCTGAGAAACAAAAGTGCTAGACAGAGCTGAAAGAGACTCCACACTGAAACATAAAAAAATCAAGTACTATTTAATTTTCAAATCATATTTCCTACAAATTAAACTAAGAGGTTTGTAATAGCAATAATTACCTATTCAGCACCCTTCATCAGTCTGAACTAATTTTCTTCAGTCATTACTTGAGTGAAAAAAAAACCTTAAATGGGTCATTTATGCTTAAATTAATCGGTGGTTTTCCTGGAGAACTTTCTTTGTTCATCTCCAGCTTTAATTACTGAAAAACGTTTTGTTTTATAGAAATCTGTTGCAAAATAGAGGCATCCTTCATAGTCATCCTGCTTCAGGAAGTTCAGTGACTGCTATATTAGTGACATTACAGATGGTAAAGTCAATTTTGGGATCTGTTTCAAATGCAAAACCTGGCACACAACATGAGAGAATGCTAATATGCAGAAGAGTTCTGTGAAGGTTTTAGTGGACATAAATCATCCTCTAAGACAGCGAAGATTCTCTCAACTACTGAAGCAATCTGTTGGTAAGGCTGTATTTTGAAGGCAGAGCAGTGGTAGTCTGGGACCTGTGAAGGCCAGTCAACAACAGAGTTTATTTGCCTGATTGATGTGTAACTAGTTTCCACTTACAGAGAGGACAGTTTTGTGATGTCAAACCTCACTCTGTAGCAAAACCTACAGCTTTGCAAAGTGGTGTGACAGTGGTTCCTCTCTCAAAGACTTTTTTGCAATCACTTCTTTTTTTTTTCCCCTCAGACTAATCTGATGTGGTTTCTTTATGTCCGGTTTGTTACATCCTGTCAGAATGGTGATGTGCATATGCTTCTCAAAAATGTATTTGGTTAAACAAGTGAGCTACAGAGAGCCTGCCTGCTAAAATTTTGGTGACCAAAACCAAAATCCCCTTTTATGAAAGAGGATGAATTCTCTTTATATGAGAAAGGAAGAAAAAGAAAGTATTTTTTCAAAATATTTTTTCAGACAATTTCTAAATTGTTTGCATGTCACCTGTAATGTAAAATTGGCTTTTCCCATCTTAAAAATAATTTTCTGCCTTGAGCAAGAAAACACAGGGATTTCCCCAGTACATTTGCAATGCATTTTGAATTAACCAATGTAACATTAAAACAAGAATGTCCTTGAATGCCTAGCTGAAAAAACCTCGAAGTGCTCAAAGTGTTTATTGGATTTTAATACTTAAAGGATTGCTGCTTCTTTGATTTTTTGGCAGAAATGGTAACTGTGGTTAATGATCGTCTTGGTTTTCATTTTTTTCTAATAAAATGTCATTTATCAGCAAAAAAAGGAGAAAGGAATCTGAGAGTCATGCATATAGATGCATAAACTAAATACTGCTTCTTCTGCGACATTGCTGCTTTTGTCTGTACATTAATGGAAAATCTGTTCATTTAAAAATAAGAAAAGTCCAACAAGTCCAAATTTTAGACCTAGCTGTGAATTAAAAACTCTTAAATCTAGATTTTCTTCTTAGATCAAAACCCATAGTATATACCTGAAGCCTGTAGTACTGTAAAACCACACATATGTGTATGTGTATATATAAACAGCCTGAATATTTTCTTCAAATCTATTTTATCTATCTATACATGCCAAATTCCCTTCCATTTGTGATGGGTCTTGATGAGCAGCAGAAATCGTAAGCTTTCGATAGTAGGTGAATGTTGTCCAATTCTGACTGGAATAATTCTGGAGAACATGTAAGTCAGAAAGTTCTTAGATAGTTTGAGATGAATTACAGTCAATCACAAATTTTCTGCATAATTTTGGGAGCAGGTACTTCAATTAAAGCGTTATTTTTCCACCTAGTTCCAGCCCTGCTGGACCCCTATACATTTTTTCCTGTATCTAGCAGTTTCAATAAAAACTCATGACCCAAACATCCACAGCTCTTCAGGAGTAGACACCTAATGTGCCAAAACAAAATCCGATCAAAAAATTGCTCATAGTCTAGCTCTCTCATTCACTGGAATCAGTATTGGTCATGACTCTTGAATTTGCTGACAGCCCAGGTCTCAATTACTCAATGAAGGGTGCAAGTACTCAGTGTACCTGAAAATTAAATCTCAGGACAGGGAAATCCAAAATCGGAAGCATCCTGAATAACGTAGAACTCTTGAATATTTGGCAGCACACAAAACAAATGAGACATCTTAGAAAAACGACCAGTAGGTCTAGATAGAACCTGTATCTGTGTCACAAATGGGAATTCAGTGTGCAAAACAAATTGAGTTAAATAGTGTGTTTAACTCATTACATCAACTTTTATATCTCTCATAGTTACAGTGATTCAAGGAGTATATTACAGGTTTCTTGAACAAATGGAGCCTGCCCACACTAAATGAGTCAGATAAAAATCAATTACATTGTGGATTCTTAACTGTGGAAATAATCAATGTCATCATTGTTCCCTCCCTAGCAACAAAATATTGGTCCTGGTCAACCAGTCTTTTAAAGCTGGTTTCTGCAAAACATTTTTAATATTTTTTATATTGTTATGTGGGCCTTTAAATGGAAGGTATCAAATGTTAACAGGACCTTTTTTTAAAAATTGGTAAGCAGTCTTCAGTGTAGTAATTCACTTGTGATCACAGAATGCCAAAAAAGCAGACCTTAAATTTTATCATATTCTGAGACAGTTAGGCTCAGATTGCTCAATTTATTTATACCGGCATAGTCATCCTGGCGTCTTTTACTCTCAGCAACAGAAGGGGAGACAGAGACACACTGGGCTAGTATGAGATACTACTGTAAGTTTTCAAAACTTACTGATTTTTATCCATTAGCTCTCCTGGGGAGAAGAACAGGAGGGGTATCATATGCCAAACCTTCCAAAATGCTACATCCGCTAGGAATGCTGGCCTGTTACAGGAGTTCTGGGAGCTGGAAGAAAAGATTAATAGAAAACAGACTTGATACATTGTCTGCGTTATTTACTTGAGCATGTGTAAGCCCATATTGTCTCTAAACAAATACAAGAATGTGATCGCTTTTATATCATTGGATTTCATTAATTCCCATTTTTTTCTCTACCTTATCCCCCAAGGACTCGTATATATCAGCATGCACTGAAACAGATGTTGATAATCCTGTGTGTGTTGTTTACACCTCCAACCTTCACCAGATTCCCTGAATTCCAGATGGCAGATAGTCATTCTGTTCTGTGTATATTAAAATGGTTTTGTTTCTGCATATCCGTCTGTGCTTTGCAATTTTAATTCCAGTGTCTAGACTGACCCTTTTCTGTCCTTTTCACCTTTTGCATGCTTCCATTTTTGCAATTTGTTGACTTCCTGTCACTTGCTGATAAAAGAGAAACGATTCCCTCCTTCAACCACTGCTTTGACTATTTTACTCTTTATATGAATTGCTCCTGAGATACAGTGAATTTTAGAATTACGTGTTTTGTTAGAACTTTATCTGGATCTCTTGAGTGGGATATGATTATACTTTCAATTGCAGTAACAAATAGAGTGTCTGCTACTGGATTTTTCAGAACTTCCAAGTTGTTAAGAATTGTAAGGCCTGGCAGCATAATCTAATGCATACTAGAATAAGTCTTAGAAGATTTGGACGTCTCAGATCTGCATTATTGTAATCAGAGTCATTACTAAGTGAAACCTTATATAAGCATTTCCTTTTCAAAGCCTCTATTTCTCACGTTTTATCTATCTTATATTTAATATACTGCATGCTGTTCCTGAACGATATATTCTCCTCTGTATGCTCACGGTAACTTCTTAAAATTAGTAAAATTATTCTCAATTTATACTCTGTAAGTAAGACTAGACACGTGGTACTGTAAATTATTTATTTGGTGTCATTATATTCTTGATGCTCTGTGTAACAAATCAAGTCCTATGACAAAATTCTGCTGCTTTATCTGGGCCTCACCTGGAATAAGTCCATGAAAATCTATAATTAAACTAACATAGATCTGTAGTAACTTTAAACAATTTAGTCATAGTAAAATGAGTTTAACTGTATAGCATTCGGTCCATGATCTTGGCTTCAAAAATGCATACTTTAAATTTGGCAGAGGAAAGGAAGCAGGAGAGAGCAGAAATCCTCCTCCTGCACACACACTCCCCATCCACAGTTCTCACGTTTATATGCAAATGTTCATTTATTTCTTCTGTACTCAAGCTGCAAAATCCCAAGAAAATGTGTTACAAAAAGTAAAAGTTACAAAAGAGAAATTTCTTGTGACATCCCTATTCCAGTAGACAGTACTCAAGCTAATGTAGTATCAGAGGACCCTGCTGGAAGAGGAGACAATGTAGGCACCCGGCATGCTCACCATGCTCCTCACCTAGAAAGCACTGAGCATCCTGAGGCTCATCTGTCACCCATCCTACAAAGAGATCAAATACAGTCCTGACAACAGAATTTTGTAGAAGGGAGCCCCCTACACACGCCCAGAAGAAAAAATTAAAAAGGAGCTGTAAAATTGCAGAGATTTAGATAAATCTAGAAGATCTCAGGATCCACATCTTTGCCAGGTCTGACTCAGTCTTTCAGATGTGCATACCTTGACTTAAGAAAACTGGTTGCGTTTGGCAACACACACAGATTACGACAAAGGCGCTGATCACAAGCTCAGGTCCCTGTGCTACAAAGCCACAGTGTGCTGTCATGCCAACACAGGAATGTTCTCTACACCTTGTGGCCCAATCTTGATGGCACTTCACTTGAAAAATGCATCCTGAGTTTAGCGAAAGTCATGCAGCAGTCATGTATTCCAGTATGTGATCGCTCAGCCCTATTAAGCAGATGAGAAGAAAATGAAAAAAGGTCAAAAATCTCTTTGGATCATTCAGCCACTTTTTCTTAAATTAGCATGAGTGTTAAACCATGATCACCTCTTTCTGTGATAATGTTAGGATATTTAGATAAGCTGCACCGGAGAGTCAAACATACACTTTAGTATTTACTTGCTTAATGTACCAAATGCTGCCTCATAAAAAGAGGAACCAACAAAAATGACTTAATTAAAAAATAAAAGACTTAATCTAGCGCTTTCCATCTAATGATCATCAAGCAGTTTACATGCAGGAATGAAACGGTTTTCATTTGTGCATAATATCCCCATTTTAAGGATGGAAAAATAACCCAGCCGTAGGAACGCGGGGTGGCTGATGCCAGCACCTCGTTCCCGGCTCTGCTGCAGGCTTCAGGAGGGGGATCCAGCAGCACTCACAACCCTGAACAGGGCCCTGGAAAATCACCACCAAATTACCCTGCCTGTATTCTACGTCAAAAAGGGACTCCAGGCCAAGAAAGATCATGAAAATGTCGCTTTGAAATGTTTGTCAGTGTTTGCGTATCTCGGTTAGGTGCCGTAGCGGCCCCGCAGCCCTGGGCCAGGCTGGGCCAGGCCCTGGTGGCACAGACACACTCGGCCTCTGCTTTTTGCACGCCACTTTTTTGGTTTTAATGTACCTTGTTTGCTTTTTTTTTTTCTTTTTCTCTTTTTCAAAGAGCAGCTGGTGACTTTGTGAGTGCAGTGAACACTAATGTGACACATGAAATGGAGAACACCCCTTCGATTTCCTGAGGAAGACTGCCAGTGCTTTTAGGGTATGGCAGTTCAGTTCACAGGTCAGGAAAAAGTTGAANTGCTGGCGGCGGCAGCCGTACGGCGGGAGGGAGCTATGGCGACGACCGCGGACGCGTTCCTGAGAGCCCGGGGCAGGACTCTGACCGCCTTCCGCCAAGGTAGGCGCTGCGGGGCCCAGCGGAACCTCCGCACAGGGCTGCGGGTTCTGGTGGGCTCTGTTCCCCGCCGCGCAGCCGGGCGGGGAGGGACGGAGGGAGGGGAAAGGAGACGGGGCCGGAGGAGCCGCTGCTCCGCCGCGTCCGAAGGCTCCGCAGTTCGCTCCCGCCTCAGCTGGGCAGGCGCTTGTCCCGCCGCCCTGGCCGGCCGGGGCTCGGTAGCCCCCGCTGCAGTGGGGAAGGCGCTGGGCAGGCCGTTTTACCCCCGCCGGTGCTGCTGAAGCCGCTCTCCCCGGCCGGTGAGGCTGTGGGTGCTGTGCCGCTGTGCGGTTGGGCCTGCGGGGGCGACCTGGCAGGTTACAGGTGGCTCGTTGTCAGAGTTACTGAAATGGAAGGCGGATGTGCCGCAGCGGGCCTGCCTGGGCACGGCCCCGGGTTATTCCAGGTGCTTCAAGCCTCCCCAGGTTCTTCCCCAGGCTGTGCGGAGCCAGCCCGGCTGGTCCCCGCGACTGGCAGTGCCCGAGCCAGGAGCGGCTCCGGAGGAGACGGATTCCAAACCTGTCTCCGAGGCGAAGGAGACAGGCCCCTTCCGAGGCAGGGCTGTCAGCCGCCCGCTGCCGCGTGGCTCTGGTGGGGCTGGACCCACGGGAGAGCGCGTTGGACATCTCACCTCGCCGTGAAGCACAGCCCTCCCAGGCGTGCAGGGTCTGTGTGTGTCTGGGTTTTTCAGGTGCATAACTACTGCTGTGTTGAGAAATCTTCCTGTTGCCAAACACAGGAAGTATTTTACTTCATTATATTTACTTATAAATTAAAGATCGTATTAGTTTGGTGAGGTGGGCAAGGCTATTCCATCTCAGCCATTTTGTGGTATTTTCTTAGGTTTTGTTGGAAATATTTGGCTTTGCTTGTTGCCAAATAAAAATCACTATCTCTAAGCATGTGAAGAATATGTATACAGTCGTTCTGGCAACCTATTAATTGCAGATGGCATGGTTGGTTTGGAACAGAATGCCTAGCATTTGTTGAGGGGACAGATGGCAGACAAGCCACCTAGTTATATCAACTGTATGGTGAAATTGTAACAAAATGAGTGTTCAACGGCGGTGTAAAAAAGTTTTGAACAAAAGCTTTACATACTTCTTGAAAATTGCCTTAAAAATGGAAGAAAGAAAAAAGTGGTTTGGATATCTGTTTTCCAAGCATGTTGCTTTCTCTTGAAGTGTCCTAGTTCTGCGTTCTTAGAAAGTTAATTTTTTTCATGCAGATTGGTTGTTTTCAATCTTGCTCAGGACTTTTTATGCTATGGTAGTGTCGCTACCATCTTTAGATACAGTACTTCTTTGTCAATAATTTACTTAACTCTTTCCAAAGAGGCTAAAGTTCACCACAACCTTTTAATAACTAAACAATTGGGGAAAAAACATACTGAAAGACTGGTAAAACTGAAGCAAACTTTCTTGCAGTTTAGCATGAAAATCAGTTATCTGTGTTTCCCTCCTGTTAAACTGGTGCCTATACAAAATATTTACTGCCCCTGCTATGGCTTGGCACACTGTTTTCTTTGTTTTTTCTTACTACTCTTTCTGCAAAATCACTTTTCCACGCTGTGTTTGTCTCCAGTAATAATCAGTCTACTTTCACATAACGTGGAGGTTACACCTGTAACCTGCTCTAATCTACTCTTGATAGGTGACGTGTGGATCAGAAGCTCAAGGTTAGGGATCTAAATTATCTAAGTTAATGAAGTATAGTAGCAAACACTGAACAAATACCCTACGTAATTGGCAAGAGACTTCTGTATGCTTTGGATTTGCTTTTTTAATAAATTCTCTGTCTTTTCTACCCATGTGAAATTATGCTTCAGAAGTTTACTACTTTCATTAGTATTTTAGTGAAGAAACAGGACCATATGTTTGAGTAGAATCCAAACAATTGTGGTTTGGTTGTTTGTTTTTTTTTTTGTCCTGAGTATGCCAGTAGCATGCTGTGCAAGGAATTTCTGTGAAAGTAGGTAGAGCACTTTATTCAGGCGATAGTGCCATCAGCATAACTGGGTGAGAATTGTGTCTGTTTAGAACCTGTCTTTAGCTAGATTTAGCTGATGGTTCTAATCCCTCTGTCTGGAAGAGGCAGATAACCAGTGTTTCATACTCACCTTCTCAGTTTCATGTGATTTTATATTCTTTTGCCGTGCCCATATTGCCAATCTCTTGTAAGCTCTTGTAAGTTTATTCAGTTGCTTCTCATATTTTTTTTTCCTCTGTTCCTTTCCTGTCTCTGCATTTTTGCCCTTACTGAATGTTGAGGTGGCTTTTCTTTGTAGCACTTGCTATAACTGTTGTTTCTATGAAGTCAGTATTTTTCCCACGTGCACTATCCTGCACTTCTGTGCATCTTTCTTGAACACTCACTGGGCAACGAAGTCTCTCCACAATTCCTTAAAACCAGGTCTTATGCTGCCAAGTGGCTCGATTTTGCCAAATGTCACTTCCTTGCTATTCAGGTGGTTTTGCATATGCTGAACAGTGTAGATCCCAGTACAGTGTCAGATGGTATCTTTGTGTCTTTGTCCGTCTCTCCTTACCATATTTTAATGCATGCAAGGGCTTTCTTTCCAATTTGGACCAAAGGCTTTTGGTTCCTTAAAAGTCTTTGGTGAGTCACTGTCAGATACCTTTGGAGACCGTATCAAGCAGGAATCCTTATCCACGTGAAAGATGGCAGTTGCTCTTCCTGAAGAATCAGTAGGTGCGGTAGTTCTGTCTTTCTCACAGCCTATTTCTGTTACCTTGCCTGTACAGGCACCAGTTTTGCAGTCAGTAGATACCAGATTGCTCAGGAAAACCATCTGAGTGTAGGTATGATCCTGGCCGTGTTCCTGCTCCTCTGGTGCAAGGGCAGGTTTGAGCAGGAGGTAACTCCCCAGGGTTAGCTGCTTTTTACTCTTGAGCTCTTCTGCGGTGCCACCTGACCTGAGTGTTTGTTTATGATTACTGTGCTGGAGCTCTTCAGCAGTATTATTTTTGAGCGCTGATCAGCTCTGCTTCCCAGCCAGCATATTCCATTCCCAATGCTGTCTCCAACTCTCATATGAATTAGGCAAATTTATACGTGGGTTTTGAGCAACTTTCTGTGACTTCACCTTGTCATTATGCAAGCCACCCCCCTTCACACCTACAGACTTGGGCTGTAAAGTTTCTATAATGAGTTTACATGTTAAATTTGGGAGTGGGCATAAAGGCGTGACTAGAGTTTAGCATTCTGTAACCCTCGGTGCAAATAAACATTTCCTACCTTGATGGTTATCTAAGAAGTTTGAAAGTGTATCTTTTAAGAATAGTAGCACTAGCCATTTTATTTGAGGAACTATTTTGTCAGCTAGTGTTTCTACTGACATTATCTTTGTAGTTTAGACTCACTGTGCCTCATTTCTCCAATAATTGCTCTTTTAAAAGTTTTTATTTTCTCTGAAAAATGGATTTTGATACCTGTTATGAATAGTGTCCCTGGCGCATAAAATTGTGTCATACACAGTAGGTTGCATTGGTCATTCAGCAGAACCCTCAATAGTCAGATGTTTGTTGGTCTCTCAGGTAGACATGAAAAATATATCTGAAAGGGGTGCATATTTCATTAGATTGAAATCTTTTCTGCTTGGACATACAGACAGTAACTATGGTTGTTTTGTAGTCATAATTATTGATAATGTTTTAATGTTAAATGAAATTTTTTAGGATTCAGGGCAAGTTCTTTATTGTTTTTTGAACTATTTCAGAACTGAGAGGAATGAAAAATTCCTTCAAAGATAAACTGCAAAACAATTCCAAGGAAAAAAGTTTATCTTTTTGCATTGTTTATGATGTATCAATTCTGCCCTCAGTAAAGACGTTCTGTTTTCCTTCCTGCCTGTAGCTGCTTTAGAAAACCAAGGTTGTGTTTCTTGTCCAGTTCTACCTAAAAAAAACCTCACAGGCACACTTTGTGAGCAGAGGCAGCTTGGTGCAGGGAACCATGGACATAATTCTGATTTTTTTTTTGTCTTTTAGAGAAGTGAATTTAATTTCCCTGGCAAACACAACGTGAGAATGAAGGCATTTTTCAT
This sequence comes from Thinocorus orbignyianus, assembly GCA_013400375.1. Classification (NCBI taxonomy): domain Eukaryota; kingdom Metazoa; phylum Chordata; class Aves; order Ciconiiformes; family Thinocoridae; genus Thinocorus; species Thinocorus orbignyianus. The sequence goes on along the minus strand of VXBW01006647.1, from coordinate 354,220 downwards.
ATTTACTCCTGCCCACAGAACAGTGAGCAAGCACCAGTTGTGTGTCCACGTCTGTGCCCTTCTGATACAGTAGTGTCTGGAGAGAGGAGCTGTGGACAGGAGGAGCTTTTCTAACTGCCTTGTTTCTGTGAAATGCTGCAAGAGCGTAGAGGAAGATTAAAACCAGTGTACTGTTGAAACCAGTGAATGTACTTTTAAAAAAATCCCATCAGGGGAACTATTAGAAATCCCACCAGTACCGTGTGGCTGTCAGAGGCCAGCTTGCAGTGCTTTATATGAGCAATCTCTGTGTTTGTGATCCCTATAAGGTGGGAAGAATAGGGAAGAGAAATTAGGAAAAGCAAAAGGGGAAGAAATAAAGGCAAGGCAAGACAGCAGCTGTTGTCCTCCAGAAATGATGGGGTTTGGCATAATTCCCACCTGTGTCCTTGAAGTGTCTTTTTGTGTGTGATCATAATACGTGGCTGAGGTTTTCTCTTGTGAATTGCTGCTGACTACTTTGGCCCTTCACAGAATTAATCCTTAGATAAAATTAGAAGCTGGCACCATTTTTCAGCCTATGGTACTAAAAATACATTGCATTGATCCTCTCTCCGTACTTTGGCACGCACGGGAGCAGAAAAACAGTGGGAAGCTATAGAAACTGCAGCATAACAACATGTTCTGAAGTTGGGCTTCTTCTGTGGTGATCAGCTGTGCCTCTCTTAAGGAGGCCTGGGAACAAAATGGATTTGGAATAGGAGTTTTATGTGGCTCAGCGTGCAAGAACAGCTCTGCAGACGTTTGTCCTTTAGAAATGGAAGTGGCACGTACATCAGTTATTGGAGAAATCTGCCGATTTTTGTCTGGCGTTTGCATTTTCTTATTGCTGTGGTGAATTCAGGAAGTGGCAAACAGCCTCTGTGCTCATAGGGATAAAGAGACAACATGCATGCATTCTCAGCTCCGCTCGGTTTGGAGATATAAGGGAGAAAGCAGAAAAAATTATTAATTGAATCCTAATTTTCTGTTGCTTTACCTAGCATGCACTTTGTCTAACAGCGCTATATAGCTCATCTGAAGGCTTGAAAATTGAACCCCCTAACAAGAAGGGTAATTTTGATTTCCATAGAAGTCATCACTTGCTATGTTTGAAGGGAAGAAAGCAACTGTACATGCTTTTTAATGGAAACCTTATGGAGTAACATCTAGGACCTGTATCGTGACTAGCTGAACACTGCAAAAACAGCTGTTCCCCCTCCCACCGCTTGTGCCCAGTGCCCTCTGCCAGACTTTGGCATTCCCCTGGCATAGCAACAGAATGATCTATCTGAGCACTCTTCTTGTGATTCATTGCAAAGTCCAAAAAAAATGGTTGGAACAATTTTTTGTGATGCCTGACTTACTGCTGAGGCCGAGAGAGTTCGTCTGCACGACCTGCGCCCTCTTCTGCTTGAGGGTGCTAACCAGCAGCTGGTAAGGGAGAGAAGTAGGGTACAGAAGTTTTGTTGTTAATTATCTGAACACAGTTCATTGATAAATAATGTAGTTGTTAGCCAAAGGACTTCTGGATCCATCTGTGATAGTGGAAGATGGTTTTATATCCTGTTTCGCATTGCTACCCTCTTAGAATATTGCTCTGTTGAAAGAGCACTTGTGCAGGTGGGCTCCAGGAGCGTTAAGCAGAATTAACCCAATTGCACTAGTTGCAACACCTCAAACTTTAGCTCAGCTGCTGTCGTTCCCTGCATAGAGATGAACTCCTCTGCACACGGACCAGTAAAGGCAATTAAGAGTTATTTCCTGGATGAGCTGAATTCCAAACAGGCTTAAGAGTTGGTGCGGGTGCGAGTTTGCCCCAGTGGTGTTATACCAGTACAATTCCCTTCATGATACTCTGCTTTTATTGATAGTATTTTTCAGTAATTGAAGCACGTTCCTTAAAAACAAAAACTTAAATTATAAGTTTAAACGGAGTGTCTATATCTTATTTTGAATTATTTGACTAAGATCAGTTTTTTAAGTTAACATTTTAAGTACATGTTATTTACATAGCCCCAATTCCTGGATCTTTTCTTTTACCCCTGCTTTGCTTTCTTCATTTTATCTTTTTCTTTCCTCCAGGAGAATATAGCATCATTTTCAGTTCTTTTCTCTTTTCACCTATATCTTTCCTTTTCTCCCCACTCTTCCTCACCTCCACCCCTGCATCTTCTGTTTCTCCTTTCTTCTGCCACTTCTTTATCCTGTCTGTGCACTGAACTTCTCTTTTCAAATTCATCTCATCAGTGTCTCTCTCTGACTCACGTGACCGTCACTCACCCACTCAAGCCAGAGCATCTGTGCGCAGTCCTGGAGAGCTGCTGTATTGGCATGAAAATAAAGCAGGAAAAAAAAAAAAATGATGAAGTGAGCATTAAACAGACCCTGGCCTGGCCTTGCAACCCATTGTGCATCACCCCTGCGTGCTCCCTGGCAGTGTGCTGCCTGCTTGCCAGACTGCTCTCTGTTGGAGCACTGTGTGTGAAACTCCTCGGTACCTGGGCCCGTGCCCAGCCCCCGCTGCCCCTGCCAGCCTCCCTGGCGGCTGCCTGGCCTGCAGAGGTGCTCCTGGAGCTCTGGAGAGGGAGGCACAGCATGTCCAGGACTGAAACAGTCCTGTAAGACAAAGGCTGGGTGTCTTTTCTAACTATTTCCTGTAAAAATTAATGGATAAATGTCTCTGTCTTTTACGTAGGCTACTATGGTAAAAATGACTGGCTTCAGAGTAATCAATACAAACCAAGTAGATTTTGCTCAGCATTAATTATCTGTACTGTCTATTGAGTGGCTGGAAAAGGGGCAGGCATTAAAAATCCTACCACATTGTTCAAAGATTTGAGATTTTTTTTCCCCATTTAATGTGTGAGGATTGTGCCACTCCTTCAAAGCAAGTTCCTGTTTCAAACTTTACTTTTTCTCAATTTGATTTTGTATAGGTCATAAAGGATTCCTTAACTCTTTTTTTTTTTTTTTTCTTTTTTCTGTAGCTTTTCACTTAGAAAAACTACAAGGTGATTTCTCTGCACAATCAGTGCCTTTGATGCAGCACGTTAGTTGTTTTTTATGGCAGTCATGTTTTGTCATGCAAGACAAAAAATAAAAACCTAAATTATTTTGTGCCAATCAACTGTTTCCATGAGGCTTCTGTTGCAAAGCGATGGATGGAAGGATCTTTTCGCTTCTTTGAAGAAGTTATGTAATTGGAAAAGTTAGCTTCATTAAAATTAAAAGCTAATGAATGGCTGAAAGTTTCTATCTGTAAAATATGTGATTATTATTTAGAACTAGATAGTGCTGATATGAATTAACAGGTTATCAATAATTTTGTTTAGAAATTAAATGTGACTTAAACTAAAACATAGAAGCTTGTATTTGGCAAAGTGGTCTGATGCCATAGCAACAAATGACAATTACAAGCAGATTTTGGGAGTTGCCCACATTCTTTCTCCCCCACCCCAGCATATCCTTCTTGGTGCAAGGGATGAATTCTGACCTCTATTTCCTAATCTTCCTTGAAAGAAATGTACCCCACTTCCTGCAAAGGAAGAAGCTTGTTCTAGAACTCTTGAAAGAAAACCAAAAGTAAATCGATGCAGTCAACATGCTGCTTGCTTGTGTGCTCTTACTGGAAGGTTAGTTTTGCCCCAAACTGTATTTCAGGTCAGACTGACATAATATGGGAGTACATTAATGGATTATATTTTAATTTGATATAATTTGCTGTATAATTTTTTTTAAGATTAAATTATAGATTGGTGTCATGTGAATTTTTAACAGTTTAAATGTTGTTCAAAAAAAACCCCAGTAACCATAAATGTATTAAGCCAAATAAAGCGGTCAAAACTGAAATATTCAGGTTGCAAACTAGTACATTTAGACAGCTGGAGAAAACAGAGCAAACTCATGTTTGTACTTTAATTCCGGCTTGAGATTTAAGTCTTGTAAACAGGATACCCATTTTTGTTTCTAATTTATAGCCAACTGTTGCTTGATGTGCCCCGTGTTGAGATTATTTTTTTCTCTTAATGTACTTGTAGTCTTTGATATCATGCTACTTTTGTGGTACTTGTTATAATAGTATTGCCATAGCAGAGAAACAAGTATATGAGAAAATTGTAGTCGTACAAATCGTGTTGTACCCTCCGTCTGCACTGACTTTATCAATGGAAGTTTGTTTCTGAGTTCTCGGCTTTTCCCCATAGGTCTTGGGAGCTGTTGTGACAGTTCTAAATTAGGATTTTCATTGTTACTGCTAATTCTGATGTTGCTGGGTTTTGTGTTGACCTTGGTCCTGTTGAGTGGCTTCAGTTCTAACTCTAAAGCATGTGCCACATCCAGCTTCTCTCTGAAAGCATAAGAACAAAAAGCGTTAAATCATTTAAGGACAAGTCTACTGGAACCATAAAACCTGAAATGTGTTGGGTATGTTAATTAAAGAAGCCATAATTGGAGTCTTAAAAGAATCAAGTGAAACCTAATGTTACACACTAGTGCTATGTCGTAATCTTGTAATTTCCAACACTGTTTGCTGAATTCTTCACATACTTTTCCTCTAATCAGTCTGTAATTACCATGTGGTATAATTAGATTAATATACTTTCGTTTATTGTAGTTACTCATTAGAGGAAAATAGTTGTACTTCTGCATTTTTATTTGTCTGTATGAATGACTACAGAATTCTGTACTTTCATTAAAGTGGCCTCAACTTACTAATTTACTTGAGTGAAGAACAGTTAATTTAACGATGTGTGGAAACTTTCATTCTTGTTAAAAGTTTCTCCAATGCTTACTGGTTTTCCATTTCTTTCTCTTTTTTTATTCTTAGACGATGAGTACCAGTGGAGGGGGCCCTTCTATTTCATTCAAGGAGCAGATCCTCAGTTTGGGCTGATAAAAGCTTGGGCAGTTGGAGAAACTAGCAATGGCGATGATGAGTGGGGAGAAGAAATCAAATTAGCAGAGCAAGCAGTTCAGGCCATTAACAAACTAAACCCTAAACCCAAGTTCTTTGTGTTGTGCGGAGACCTTATCCATGGGATGCCAGGTAAGGCAATTAAAAGTGTAGAATGGGGATTCTAACTCCTTTTTCTTTGTATTTCAGGTTGGCAACAAGGCTATTTTAATTTCCTTGACTTCATAATATTCTTTCATAGAATTTGGTATGCTAATGTTCTTGTGTTTGGGGGAAGAAGCGTGCTTTGTAGGTGATTCTTGAGCCATTATTCTGATTTTTTCATCTGACTTCCTGTATCATTCATTTTAGGGGTGAACTCATGTTTTAGTTGCCTTTTTTTCCAGTGCACCTGAGGATATTTTCTTTGAAATAATAAAAGTCCTAAGAAGACACATTGTAATTCTTTTTTTGAGGGGATTCTAGTCATTGGGGAAAACAGGGATTCTTGCTTTAAGATGACAAATGGGGATTCTAGCAATTGGGGAAGAACAATCCCAAGAAAAGCATAAAATAAAAAATATGCTTAAAAGGGGTGAAGCTCAGAATTCTTTAGCTTTCCAATGCTTAACAAATTCAACTGCTTCAGTATTTAAATTCTTAAATGCTAAAAGTCAGCAAATCCAAGTTTTAGCGTGCTGTCCTGTTGATGTGGAACCCAATGTCAGTGTGTTTCTGTGTACAGTCAGAGGAATAACAACAGACCATCTAGAGGGATGGGTCGCAACTTTGAAACAGGCTAGCAGTATTTTCTGTTTCGAGAAGGTAAAACTACTCTTCCTGAAGCTGAAAGAAAAAGCGATGTTACTAGTTGACAAGTGGCCTCAAAAGCAAACATAAGCACGGTGTCTTACATGTCTTGGTGATTCCTTGGTGAGGAGCAGAGCTGCAGCCAGCCTCAGCTGAGTAGCTGACAGCTCAACAGCCCCCCAGGTGAGCTTTGTGCCACACTCTGCTCTGCCTCCCACCTGCACCTGAGGCTGCACTCCCCAGCTCTTGTTTGCACAGCAATGCTTTGAGCATGTTAGAGATCTTTCACTAACTTCTTCAGTATCTCACAAAGTGGATTTAGAACCTTAGTTGTCAAATTGACTGATGTTATTTATAGGCTAAGATGTGCTTTTGACCAGAATACCGTTTTAGTGAGAGAGTGGGAAAGGGTGAACACGAACAGATTTAAGCTTGGTAGAACCTGTTGTGTAAACCCATGGCACCTCAGTAGCTTAATCAAAAAATCACAGAATGGTCAGAGTTGGAAGGGACCTTCAGGATCATCGAGTTCCAATCCCCCTGCCCTGGGCAGGGACACCTTCCACCAGAGCAGGTTGCTCCAAGCCCCATCCAGCCTGGCCTTGGACGTTTCCAAATCGTAATGGGAAGTCTGCCATTACACAGTTGTTTTACTGGTTTATGTTCTTCCATCAATTTTGGAAGTGCAGGTTTGACCTGGAATCATAAAATAAACTCTTCCAAAGAATCACCTCGCCTTCTTATAGCAGAATTTTAATAAGTATTTCAGTTAGGATGTCTACTTATTGTAAGCATTCCAGATATGTTATCTTCAGTATTCCCTGTAAGAGGAAGAAAATTCAGGACATGTAATTGGTGTTCTACATCCTGTTGAAAAGGGTCTTTCACTTACAGATTTAAATAATCCAGGAAGTTAAGTTAATATCATTTTATCTGGGTATTTCTCAAAGACTTATAAACCAGCATGGAGTTCTGAGTATTTTTATCTATATTAACTTTAATCATTATTTGGAGGCTTTTCTGTTGATAGAGGGTAAGTGCTAATTGCAGAGTGCCAGCAATCTTCTGACTTCTGGGCACTGAATGGTTAGATAGAATAAATAAGCCTTGTGTGTGGCAAGTTTCATGCGATTTTTTTTTTTTCCCTAGCAATGGATCTCTGCAGTCATTATTATCCCTTTTAGGAGTGTATGTCTGACTTCCCTAATGTTTTAAATACAAACCTGCCAGGGTTTTGCAAAGCATTATCGTATATTCATTTTGCTACCAAACACGTAAAAAACATGAACAGATTGCAGTACTGAGATCATTTACGGTGTGTGATGCACATGTGTCTAAATATTTGAAGCTGCCTAGTGCAATTTCCAAGAACCTGCAAGAAAGAGCAGTTCGTTACTTGATGATCTTAAGGGTCTGTTCAGCCTAAATGATTCTATGATTACCTCACTTGAGCAACCATACTTTAATTCATCTAATAATTTCTTGTTGATTGAAATGATATTCTCTAATATTATGTAAGCCTGTGTTACGTAGTTATATAAAATAGTTAAGGAAATGTACTACTAAGAGGAATTTTAGAATATTCAACTGGGGCAATTACTTATTTCATTGCTGCCTTTGTGTTTACACAATGGCTTGCTGTGCCATGAGTTGGTAAACATCATATAAGTGCAATTTACGCTTAACCGTTTGTCTTTTTGTCTAAACTCATGCGAGAGAGAAAAGTGAATTGCTCTGCCACGCAGATGCCTGTGGATTAGCGCTCTCGTTGGGTGCCCAGAATGCAGAGATCTGCGGTATGGCAAGGGAGACAGAAACACAGAGTCAGAAGTACTGCACGGATTTAGATTTCAAGAATTTATCCTAAAAGGGTTAGAATTTGGAAGGGACCTTAAAGACAATGTTGTAACACTAGAAATAATAGTGTCATGGTTTGGCCTCGGCGGCAACAAAAGCACCACGTGGCAGCCCGTTGGCTCTGCTGCCCCCCAGTGGTGGGGAGAGGATGGGCAGGGAAAGGCAGCCCCGGGGGGTGGGACACAAACTGTTCACCAGAACAACAGGTATTACAGGGGAACAGCAACCCCATGGAAGGTACAAACACCAGTGCGGTACAGACTACAGACCACACCACCCCGACCAACACTGCCAAGACGCACCCCAGTGCCACCTGCCCATAGATACTCCTACGCTGTGACATCACCACACCCACTTCCGGTTGTGGCCCCTCCCCTTCCCGGCTAGCTCCCTGCTGCCCCTGGGCCTGGCGCACATGGGGTGGCATGGCTGTGCCTGCCGGAGCCAGGGGAGAATCAACCCTGTCCCTGCTGGAAACCAGGTCAAATAGGTTTTTTCAAAGGATTTTTTCCTACCTTTTCCTGTTGCTTACTTAGCTTCTGGAATAGGAATTCCTTCAAAATACAAAGAGTTAAAGAAACTTAAAGATATATTTTAAAGCAAAGCAACTCATATTCTGTTTTTAAAATGTCTTATCAAGACACTTACTGGCCATTTATTTGTTTTGGCTTGTTAATAGCTGTTACTCTATAAGACATTGCAAGACACTGACATTAAGAAGCCAAGGTGTTGGCCCTATAAGAATTTTCTTGCTGCATATTCTTTTATCAAAATAGAAATCTTCTCATGTTAGAAATAAAAACTTCCAACATATCGTGCAGTGAAATGTTTTGGAAAACTTGGAAGTACTGAAGTCACATTCTCAAATTTTCTGCCCCATTGCATGCTAAACTCTAGGGATTGAGGTGACTTCCTTCTCATGGAAGAGTGAATTCTTACATTTCTTCTCTTACATGCGTGTGTGGTTGGACCGTGAGTGTATCTCTGCACCAGTTCTGACACAGGTAAAAGCAGGAGCCGTTATATTGCACTGTCAAATGGCATAACTCTCTCTCCAGTAATTCCAATACTAATTCTGCGCTTGAGATTGAGTATGTCTTTACATCATCCATATACACAATTGTAACTTAAAGTGAAGACACAATGAGATAAAAAGCTGTCAGCAACTGATTAAACTATTTTAAAAATTTTAGGAGTTCCATTTCAAAATTATAAAAGTAATACAGAAACTTGCCAGCACTTTCATTATTTGTTACAACAAAAACTTGAAATTGCAAGGAGTCTTTGGTGAGTTAATGAAAAGAGCAAAGAGAGAATCTAAGGATTCTTATAATTCAGATAATTTGAACATATAAATGTTTCCAGAGGTGAAGACCAGTGGTAATCTTTCTTTCCATGGAGTAACTTCGGTGTTTTCACTGCTTTAGCCAAGGATGTTTAGACCCATGTAGTGCATGTCTGCAGGAGAATGGTCCTGTAGTCATTTCATGCTCCTCCACTGAGGAGTCTTTCCAAGAGTAATTGCTGTGTCAATTCCCTTATTGTGTTAGTTCATAAAATGAAGGATTAAAAATTCATTTTTTTTCAGTAGGCAAAAGTCAGAAATTACATGAGACAAGACATTGATTTAAGTTTAACAATTGTAAATTTGGCTTGTACATGTATCTTATTTAATATTTCAAATTGCCTTTTAAATCACTTGGGTATATCAGCTATATTAAAACTGAAAACATCAGTGTTAAAGTGTATCACAGTTACTATTGCAGCATGGTTATGGGAGAAAGACACGGTCAACTGAAGTTCAGCTATTTCACAGTCCAGTGGCCAGTGTCTATCAAATTTTTTGGATTATACTGCTTTATAATCAGTGCCTGTCAAAAAAAGAGGGACACACACACACACCCTTCTCTCTTAATACATTTTGTCATGGAGTGCTAAGCGTAAAGTTGATGATGACAGTTTTTAAGCATGCGTTGTAGCTGTTTAACTGAAGCAATTTTGAGGCCTTTTGCAAAGGAACTCCAAGAAATCTCAGAATTCCAGCAGCTAGAAGTGATGAACAGAATCCTGATCAGCTGGGAAGCAATCAGGCACAGCACTTGGAATCCATTACAGATGTCATTAGAGCAACGAAGTAATCAGTGCCAGTATCTTGGTATTTAGCTGCTGATTAAAAGTAGTTTGTGCTTTGAATATTATTTTCAGAAGTTTTTCTTGATCACATAATCAAGAATAGGATATCTATTCCTGGTAACGCTGATATTGTGGTACATAATCAAGAATTTTAAGCAATACCTTCTAGTGCAACTGTGTTACTGAAAATAATTTCTATAAACGCAATACTTATACCTAGATAAACCTTAATAATGAAAGACTTAGTTCTGAAGACATTTGTGTGCATTACGTTAGTGCACCGTAACTTAGCATGGCAGAAGTGGTGTTGATTGAGTAACGTGTTTGTTTCACTGCATTTTTCTAAAACTCTGGGAACTTATTTCTAACAGTGTGTTTTCCTCATATCAAGTTGGAACCTTCTGTTTTGTTTTATGTTACCTTCTCATATTTTTCCATTAACCACTCCCCTTTGAGCCTGCCCTGGTTTTGGAGAGGGACAGGGTTAATTCTCCCCTGGCTCTGGCAGGGGAGCTGGCCCGGAAGGGGGTGGAGGTGCAGGGTCAGCGATGGTCCCGGCTCCAGTCCCTATTGTATTGGTGTTTGTACCCTTCTCCAGCCCTGTTACTGTTTTCCTTTTTGCAGTTGTTCTGTTAAACAGTTTTTGTCCCACCCCATGAGTTTTGCCTTTTTCTTCCAATCCTCTCCCCACCACTGCAGGGTGCTAGAGCAAGAGGAGCTGCCATCTGAGGCTGAAGCATGACAAGAGCCCAACAGTCCAGCCAGTTTCTCACCCACCTAGTTCTCCAGTCCTCTAGACTGCAACATCCAAACTCCACAAACTTTTGATGATTATAGAGAGGTGCCTCCTAGTGATGGCAGCCAGCTTTCTCACTGCTCTTGGATGCATCCTATCATATCCCATGGACTTGATTTGAAATTTCTCAGGAGATACTTGGCTTAATCCAGGATGTCCACAACCAGTATTTCCTCTGCTCTTTTAGCTCTGGAAGAATATTTCAGTGAAGACAGGTAAAAAATGCCCTGAGTACCTGTCATTCAGCAGTGGGCCTTATTTTCTTTGTTTATCATTTTATTGCTAAATTAGTAGCAGGAGTTTTTGCTGCCTATCATGCCCCCTTGCTAGTTTCAGCCCTCTGTGAGCTTTGGCTTTCCCTACACCAGCCCTGCATCCCCAGGTACTTCTTCAACATTCTTCCTTTCAAGTCTGTCTTTGCTTCTATCTCACTTTTACATCCGTTTTCCTCATTTAGCCCAGTCATTCTCCTGATGGTATACTTTTTCCTTCCCTACCTCTTAGTATCAGGAAGGACCATCCTTGTGTCAGGAGCCTGTCTTCCAAGACATACCAGTTCTCTCAAACCCTTTTGCCTTTCAGAGCTGCCTCCCACGGGACCCTGTATACTAGTTCCCTGAACCAGGCAGTCTGCTGTCCTGAGCCCCTGAACCTGCTCTCTGCCTTCCTTACTACCCTCAGGATCTTAAACTCCACTTACTACAGGCAAGGCTGCAGGGGATTAACACCTTCCCCTAGCACTTCTGTGTTTGTGAGTAGCAGGACTAGGAGGGTGGGCCCTGATTGGCCCATCTCAATCTAGAGGTTGTCCCAGACTTCCTTCTGGATTGCTGTCAGCACATGTCAGGGACGTTAGTCTCCTGTAAGAGCCAGAGCCTGTGATCTGGAGACTTCCAGGTTGTTTATAAAAAACTTAAACCACTTTTTTGCCCCTGTTGTGTGGTCTGTAGCAAAACTCCACTATCAGTGGCTGACCTTTCCCATGGTCCTGGCTCACAAGCTCAACAAACCTGGTGTCTATTCCGAAGAATAGTTCCCTCCATACATTGAGGGCAAATTTCCCTGCCTTCTTTCTTGCCTGTCTTTCCTGCTCAGTTTTAGGTGAGGCACTGTGCTTCCTTCATCCCATACCTCAAGTGCAGGTCGGTGTCCAGGAAACAGCCGCTGTGTTTCGGAACCTTTTGTTCCAACAGCAAGGAGTTGGGCTGTCTGCAGCCAAGGTCACCCTGCTGAAGCTGTGGAGAAGCACAGACTCGTGGAGCTGAGAATCCAGCAGCTATTTTTGTGTGGCTGGATTCCATTGGAGGAAATAGTTTAAGCTGCGTTTTTTTAATGATACTACTGCTGTCTGTAACTTGACAGACATCAGTTCTAGCCAGAAAAGTTCTTTCTGTGATATAGCTTTAGACCAGGTGTTTAATTATTTTTTCATTAATTGCTCTGCTTACATGGGTGAAAAAACAAGACAGCAAGTATACTGCAAACTTCCCTTAGCTCTGATGCAATAAAACGTAGCTGTTTAGAGACTAAATGAAACGAGACTTGTCTAATAGTGTGTATAATAAAAAAAGCTGATAGAACTTGATTAAGCTTGATCTGTTAGCAGTGTGATAATGGATCAGTGAGCAAGTAATGTTTATGCTTGCAGTTTTAGATTAATTTGTGTGTATATGTTAATTGGGAGGAATCAAAATCACTAGAATTGAGTATTACAGCACTTGAAGTACACTGTGAATACTTGTACTAATTCCTTTGGTAAAGGGAAAGCATAATCTAATATACACATTTCCTGCCTGGGTCATTCAGTTCTTCATAAGCTGACATCAGGCTTTTGAGTCAGTTAAGTCCAAGTAGTGAAGTTTTCTTTCTCTCCTCCCTCCTTTGTTTTATATTATTAAACCATTTAATTAAAGGCTTTCAAACTGTTGTTTAAAACCCATTTCTGAAACATTTAATAGTTATGAAGGAACCTTTAGCTATGTTAAGGTGAGTGGAAGTGGCATCTGACAGGTCAGAGCTGTGGGTGTTGTGCTCTGCTTCAGAACTCCTTTGTTTTGCTGAGAGGAGGAGGCTGTCCACAGCACTTGCATCAGCTCTTTCAAAGGTGGTTTTTTTTCTGAAGGCTCCACCTCTTTTTTTTTTTCTTTAATATCCATTTGCAAAGATCAAATTAGTCTAGACAGCATTATAAGTGACGTCAAAAGACTAAGCCATTGTATTTGAAATAAACCAAATTCCAATAAAAAAAATTCTGTTGTGTGCTCTACTGACATGCCTAATGAGTGAATTCTAATGATGGTACTTCTTTTTTAGTTAGTGTGCCTATACTTTCATTTCTGTCATTAGCTTCAGAAGTAATTATCCATCTTGCTTTCTAGTTTGATCACAAGATAAACAGGTGTGTCTATTCATGCTTTTTATTCATTCCGAAGGTCTGGTGTTGTGGGTTGTTTGGGGTTTTTTTGCATGGATTTTTTTTTTTGTTTTATAGCTGCTAAAACTATTTAAGTGATCTTATTTCAGACACTTCTAGTAATTTCTTTTAAATCTTACCTTTCTTAACTCTCTTGAATCAGTGTGCTGCATTCCCTTTTCCCCGCAGCCTCTGCCTGAGAGGGAGAGAAGCTGCAAGGAGCTATTTTCCCATTTGCTGGGAAATTTGCTGGAATTTTTGTGTCATTTTGGACCCCAGCAGTGGCAAACCGGTGTACCTGGCTCCAAGGGGTAGTTGCACAGAAAAGAACAAACGTCATTTATTGTGTTGTGTCTGATATGCACTGTTACTAGAGTGGCTTTTCCTTCTGTCCCAGAATATTGGGAATACTTGCAGTCTTTCCAGGATCGTCAGTGATATTTCAGATGGTTGAAATGCTGTCGTAAAGGGGTCTGTAAGGAAGGACAGGAGCTTTGTAGGATGTATGTGAGGGCAATACGAATTTTGTATCCAGGCTAAAGACAAGGTCTTATGAATTTCTTGCATTCTGTTATTAAAAAATGTTGCCTTAACTTTTGTCATACACATTTAGTCGTTGTCTACCTGGTAGAATAAACACTGTTCTTGTTTTATGTGCTAATAGATATATTTTGCGTCTGTTCTTTCATTCACATACAGGCAGAAAAACACTTCAAATCTTTAAGTACATTGAATGTTTTTGTTTAACCCACCAATGTCGACCAAAGCCTGCATGGTTCTCTATGGTAGGGTAACAATGTGGGGTTGATGGGAATATTGATACCTTTAAAGCATGATAAAATGTACATGCTTTTGTAAGTGTCTCTTTTTGTAAATGGAACAAGTTAAATAATCTGTTTAATTGCTTCAATCAGCTTTTCAGAGCTGCAGTCACAGTTGGTAACAGCTTCCTGTTCCTCGGTGTGCTTGCTGTCTGTGTTTTTTGCTCTCTGAGCTGTGGTTGCATTGTAAGCTCCACCAGGATTGTCTTGTTTCACCATGCCATCTAACGTGTGTTCCAGGCTGTGAGCACAACAAAAAGTGCCAGAGGAACTTCCAAACAGAAAGCAGGGGCACAGCTACGGAGCTGGACAGGGTTAGGCTGCAGGTAACGGAGATTGTTAGAGTCTGGGTGTCTGAACTGTGGTTGAGACAGCCACATAGTTTTGTCCTGTATCTGTCTGTGAAATGTAGATGTGCGAAGACAACTAGCAGTGTAGCGACAGCTGCTGTTTAATTCAACAGAGATCCGTGTGCTGAGGCAACGTGGAACATATATAGTCTTATATTTGTCATGTAACTTAGACACTCAACAGGAGGGATCAACTGTCTGCTGACCTTGATGGACAGCATGAATTGTGGTGTGTACCAGTGTGCCTATATGTAGTGTTCCATAGTCTGTTCCGTAGGGCATTATAGCCAGTTACAGATGTAAACTGGCCAATATCAATGGCAAACACCTGATCCTTCTTCAATTCCATTTCATACTTTCCTGTTCAAAAGCTCCGAAACTTTTAAAAAGGATGCTAATTATCCTGGGCAGTTACAGAATGGTCCCTTACTGATGTGAATGCCGTTGTCCGGGAGCACAGCCGTAAGAGTGTTGCCCTTGCTGCCTGTCGGCACTGGCTGGTGTGATTTGGGCTGACTGGGCAGTGCCACAGCCTGACCTTCAGTGCTTGTTCTCTGCTTGCTATGGGAACTGGAGCTTGGGGTCAGGCAGGTGGTGTTACTGTGAACAGTTTGAACGTGGAGTGGCAGAAAGGGCCCTGACAATAGGGAGGCAAGCTGAAAAGAGAGGTCTCCAAACTCTAAGTGACTCACTGATGGTCTGTCACTGGTCGTTGAGGCAGTGCAGCCTCAGGAGCTGGGGAAAACTGCTTGAAGTGTAACAGGGGGGAAAAAAGAGTCAAGTATCAGGGCAGGGCACCTGCTGCGACTGGGGAGAGCAGTGTCCTTGAGCACTCTGCCATGTGTAGTGGTGAAAATGAACTCCATAGGAAGTCTAGTATCCTGTAAAAAGACAAGATTATGAATTTTGGAGGAGAATGTCACTGTCACAGAATGGCTGTGGGGTTACTGGAGATGCAAGTGCATTGTCTGCTTCAGCGTCTCTCCCTGTGCCGGCTCTCCTCTGCTTCGGGCGCCCTGGGCTGGGATCTGTGGCTGTCCCACACTGCCCGCTGCTTCCAGGGTCCTGAGCTCTTCTGGGACCCCACCTGCCAGCCAGCTCCCCGGGGCTGCTGTGTGGTTGTGGGTGTATGTCTGTCTGCGTCTGTGGTGAGTGCGTCTTCCTTCACAAATTCTGCACGTTTCGCTAACTCCTCTATAAAGTCTCAGTAAAGCATATGAGCTCAATTCAACTCCTTACAATTTTGGGCACCACTGTGTGCTTCATGTGAAAAGAAAAGCTGTTGACTATGTGTCTCCTCAACATTATGTACCCTATCCTGTCTTCCGTGCAAATGCTGGTTTTTTTCATAAAATAATACAGGCAACGATCTGCACAAAGATTTTTAAAAGCATGTGCCAAATATTGGTATTCTGAGTTCATACTTAGGCAGCAATTAAGGGACGTGATTTTCAAATCAGTACTTCTCCATCTGACTTCTGCTTGACAATTTGATGATTAGGATACAAGACGACCTGGGCATACTGGGTTTTATACAGTCAGTACTTCTTATAAGCTCTGACACATACACTGTTAGACAGTAAAGTTATTTACGTTCAGAATAGACAGCTTCAGAGCTGAGGAACATCAGAGCTGATGGTTCTGGTGACCGGACAGCGGTATGACTTCAGTTCTGTTTGTAATCACTGGAACATTTGAAGGCATCCTCTCTCCTGAGAGAATTACTAACTTGATTATCTTGAGCCTCTTCCCAGTGCCCACACTTGATGTGCAACTCCTTGATCCAGAATGTTTCTATACCTTTTTTCTGTTAAATATTAAGTACACTAATGTGACTCCCTCCAAAAGTGTAGTTTTTATACATATTAAATCTTAAAGTATAGGCTGGAGCGTAGAATCCCAAACGCCTACCTTAAAGGGTAACTCTAAGAAAACTCTTTAACTTGTTCAGTTTTTTAAGTCGAAGGAAAGCAGGTACCACAGCAAATGCTCCTAGTCAAAGCATTATTGTTTAAAATCTGTTGTGAATATCCGAAATTCTCTTACTTAAAAAACAGCGTTGGGCTTGACCAGCAAAGGTCAGCAAATACTTGATTTCTGTAAGAGCTGAAGTTGGTACCTCCTGGGAAGTCCTCCCTTTCTTTCTGGTTTGGATCTCCTAAAAAGGAACATGGGGATAATAGCGGGTTTCACAACTCTTCTGTGTTAGTCCACAGTCATTTTCACCTGTATGTTCTTCCTTCGCCTCTTTCACAAGCATTTAACAGAGAGACCTCCCAATTTGCAGTTGTGCAGTCGGTTCAGCCTGATGTCCTTTCTAGGAGGCCGACTGCTGTATACGAGGACAAGCTTTCTTACATCAGGTATGAGCTAGCTTGTTCATATTTCAATAACTGAGTTGTTGGGAGATTCGGAGATTTGCTGCTGGTGGATTTTGCATGCAAGATGTGTTATGAATGTAATGCTGAAATCTGCATGCACATGCACAAGCTGCCATTTATACATTTGTGAACTGAATAAATCACCAAAAAATGTCAGGTCCCGTGCAAATTCTTAGTGTTATATACAGCCAATTAGTAAGGCATTCTACAAAGGAAAAAATTGCCTGATAATGTTTAATATTTTTCTCAAAAGGTTATTCTGCCTTAGTAAATTTGGCTGTGAACTGCTTTTATCAGTGTTTTTAGACTACTGTTAAATAACCTATTTTGCTAAAACAAAGGAACCTAAATTTTAAAAGATGCCAAAAAGCAACTTACCAGGTAAGGACTAGCAGTGCAGGTTAATTTTAAGGGAAGCAGGTATTTAAGGAGGTATTTTGCAAATTTTTAATTTTAACTAAAAATGCAATAATAGTTCTTTTAAAAATTCTTATCTAGAAGGCATGAAGCATGAATACTCATGCTTGATTTGTCTGTATAACAAGCATATGATCAGGTTAAAAAATGGTGCCTTAAGATACGGTTCTAGCTTTAAAAATGACTGCAAGCTTGTCACCTTTACTGCATTTGCTCTTTTTTGCCATTTGAAGTGGCTGCTTGGTTTACTGACAAACCCCACGTTTCTGTGGGGGTTTGAAGTCCCGTTGGGCTGGCACAGCTGGGCAGGAGGCAGCTGTACGCTACTGTCACATGCAGCTTCAGCACAACTGGCAGCTAAATCCCAGCTCCTGGGTCTTTGTCAGTGGAGATTTCCAATAGAGCATAAAGTAGGAAAGGCACAGGTTGACTCTTGGAGTGCAAGGTACAAGCAGTTGCTTTGAAATGTTTACACTGAATAGGTATACAGGTATAAGTAAAAAACTTACTTATTGAATACAAGGTCATTTTGTTATAAATATGTTACTGACTGATCAGTGGGGCTTTCTTTTTGTACTGTCACATGAAAATAACATGAGCAGTGCTTAAGTTTGACCTAATTTCCTGACAATAAGGTAGCTTAATCTAAATAAACTTACTGTGTCCATTTCTTTTGCTGATGCAACCTGTCAGAAACTTTAATACGCTCTGCAGGATAGAGCCCAAACCAAGAGGAGTCTAGGCTATTTTCTCCAGATTCTTACTCTAATGTTAATTGATGATGTCTAAGAATTTGGGCAAGTAGCACGTTATTTGTCAAACATCTAATAATACGTAATTCAAGAAATGTCACTGTGGTTGCATAAATAAACATTTAGTAGTAATTATCTGATTCTAGTAAAACCTAATGGAGCATTCAGAGCCTTCAAACTGCTTAGTGTGAAATTTAATTTGCTCTACCTGGCTCAAGAGCAAGGAAGCATGAGAGATTCTCCACGTTCAGCAATGCGTTGTGGTCTCATACTGCAAAGAAACCGTTGGGCTGTCAGAAGTACATTCTTCATCCTCAGCAAGTGTATACTTGCAATGTAGACTCTAATCTTAAGAACAATAACTCTTTCTCTCTATGAAAATCTTTGAGATGTAATTAATTGCATGATTGTTTCAAATCATACACTTCTACGATCCAAGTATCAGTACAAGTACTAGGTTCAGCACTAGTACTGGAAATCTAGTGCTAGATTTTATATATATAAAAATATAAATGTTTATGGAAGTGTAGTTAGATTTTTCTCCATGTTCTAGTAGAAACCTACTCTCAAAGTCCACTTATAGTTTCTTTTCTTGCTTCTGTCTTAGACCAGGAAGTTTTAATTTATCTTATCTTATTCTTAGCTTTAGCAATTCAGCTCCCGTCTCTGGAGGTTTGAAGATGCCTGCCTGGAGCAGACATCCCCAGTGAGCTGCTCACTTGGTAATTGTATGGGAAATACATCACTGTGTTAGAATCCTTGTTGTTTCCTTTGTTTTCTTGGAATTGGATTTACTGTTTGTAAAGAGTAACTTGCATAAAGTCAATGCTTTGGATTGTGTAGGTGTGGGCAGAGGAGGTGATTAGAACTGTCTTTCTGGTTTTAAAACCTTTGCTTTTTAAAAGGCACATTTCCAGGCTTTTCCATCCCTCTGAATTGTAAGGGATTTTCTTTTTATTCTTCCTTGGAAGTAAGATGTGGCCCACATAATTTCGACTCGACTGATCGAGCTGTTCCAAGTCCTTTCCAAACTGATGGCTCTGCCGTAGCCCCCAGAGGATGAGGTGGCTGTAACAGGGAGGAACTGGGCCGCGGTGTCACTGCTCTGGCCGTGGCATGTCACCTCTTTGTGTTGTGAGCCCTCCTCTGACACCCCGCAGCCAACACGAGTGGGAAACAAAGACATGAGCTGCAGAAGCTCACTTGGGCTAAGAGAGTGTGTTCTAAGAAAGATGGTTCCTCAGGACCATTGGTCCTGGTTGTTCCTGACTGCCTTCCCATTCGGCACTTCTGGTGGCAAGGTCTCTGTGTGAGGGGGAAAGTACATGTCTTTTATGTAACTGTATCCACTGATCACAAGCTTTTCTTGGTTTAACAGGACAATTTCATCAGAGTTCAGGGACTAGTGTTTAAAGAGTTATTAGTCATGCTATGACTACTTAGTATGAGACTGTAAATATGATGAAGACCTCAAAAAGGTGTGAAGTTCTCACAGGTGGTCATTTGAAGAAAGTGTGAAAGATTAAAGTCCTGCTCTATTTCTTAAAAACAAAGTTTCTGGAAACAAGACTTTTGTACCTTCAGCTTGTTGTTGTTACTCTTGTAACATGGCCCTGTTTTCCTGCTTGTGGTGATTTCACCAGAAGGCCCCAGCTGTGGGGATGTGAGAGCTCTGCAGCACCGGGAGCAGGGTGAGGACAGGCAGTTGTGCTGAAGGGAGCTGAGTTCCACCAGAGATGGTGGAACAGTAGATGCCACGAGTGGGGCTCAGTGGGCACCTGTGTGGCTGGCTCTCGGAAGAAGGTTGGCATTTGCAGTCATCTTCAGTGGCACCCACTGAAACTCCAGGAGCAGTTGATCCCCCAGTAGGCTTCCTTTGGCACTTTTTAGGTTTTGTCATTGCTGAAATGCAGTAATTGTTAAACATTAGCTGGGGTTACATTTTCTTCTTGTTTCAATGCCCAGATTTATAAAATAAATTTACTACATGTTTTCATGCGGGGAAGTTCTTTGGTGTGGTAACTGTCTATGTCTCAGAACAGATTATCATTTGTTTCTAGCGTACTGAAGACAATCAGTCTCTTGCGGTTGTAGACAAACTAGTATTTCAGTTCCTGCTTTTTAGTGGAACTAATAAGATGAGGTTCTTTATAAGTTAGACTGAGGAGTCAGTTTGTCCAGCAGTTAATATAGTTGTTTTTGCATTATTTTTAACTGTGTAATAAATCTTTTTGTACATCATAGAATTATTTTCAGGCAATGTGACTATTAGAAATCTGTATATCTAAAGAAGAGAGGGGAGACATTTTAGCCAGAAGAACATACATAAACATGACCATACTGGATTTATTAAGATTGATCAGCTTATTCTTGCATGTAATAATTTGGAATGACACAATGTATTGTGTGACTTCATTATGGCAGATGCTGGAGGGGAAACTTTAATGGTCTCTTGTTTTAAATTTAATGAAGAGGGTAGACTAACAAGAGCAACAGTAAGACTGAACGGGATGGCCAGATAGATCTTTCCTTTCTATGCCAGTGCTTTTGTATGGATGCGAAATAGAGGACAAGGTGGTTTTTTCTAACTGTTTGCAGACAGTGAGAGAATAACTTCTTTTATGGGATGGAAGCATGTAAACAAATGAGAGGAGGGTAAGAGTTCGGCCATGACTGTGAAGAGGAGTCACCTGTATTGGTGAGATGGGGAAGGTTAGGAAAGAGGGCAGCATGGTGAAGGATAGTGTTGAAGCCAGCTTTGTGGTAGGAAAGATCTACCTGCGTCAGATGCAGCCTGATCTTGAGCACATTGATCTGGGATCTGTGCTGTCCTTCCAAGTGACAGGCACAGCAACGGGGCTGTCACTGGGCAGGGGGCAGTGGAGATGCTGAGAGGGATGATGCAGGAGCTCAGCTGTAGAGCTGTTAAGCTGGAGCCAGCAGCTAGGTATCCAGAACACCAGCAGAGATGAAAGGCAGTCCTGTTTCCAACAGGAGGAGACTTCTTGCCCACAGGAGAGCAGAGGTGGCAGCTGAATTTGTTTCTGTGGACATACTGTGCTGTGAATATAGCCTTGGACTCCCCTCTTCTCTGGAGTTAGGGCATACTGCTAGGGCAGATCCTGTAAATGGCATGCAGAAGGAGCAGAGCAACTGCAGCTGGTCATGAAAACATCGCAAGAACAGTGGAGTGCCCAAAATAATCAGGCTCTTTAGTTAAAGCAATTGTGATGCACTACAAGGCCCAGGAAAACACACAAATCTGTCTTTTGTTTGCTTATAACAATCATTGGTTGTTTCCAACAAAAATTACTTGTCTTTTGATGCCAGAGTAATTTCCCTGATACCGTAATAAATTTCAGAAGCAAGGGGCCCAATGGTTTTACACATTCCATTGTTACCAGTGATGTTTTGACATTTTTATTTTGCTTTTATAAGATTTAGTTACTCTTTCTATTTGATACTTTGTATAGTGTTTTAATGTATACTTTAGCTCTTACCTGTTGCTTTGATAATTGTTCTCTTGGAGTAAATGTTAGGCAGATTGAGATTGTCATATCAGGTCTTCTTCAAGAGTGTTGCTCACAGTAAACAACTTTCTTTTACCTTTCTTCTTTTCCTAACTGAAAATTGGTGCTTTCCCTTAGAAAGGATGTGTTTGCAACTCCCAACTAAAGTTTGGGACACTGTAAGATCTATTGAAATACTGAGACCAAGTAATTTAGAAATGCAAGAAATGATTGTGCGAGGTTTTTACGTGTTGTTAAATTTGCTGAGGGCACCTTGGGTAGCTTCAGCCTCAAAGTGCCTGTGCTGGTCCTCAGTCTAAGCCGAGCAAGGATGTTGCAGAGACAGAGACCACTGTAACGGAGTGCAAAACATCAGTGGGATGTAAATGTGTTTGTTCTCTGGCTCGGTTAGGGCATCCCCCTTGATTATTTTTATTTTTCTGTCTGTAGCCCTTCCTGTAGCACAACATGACACGGTGCTGTCTGGGTCAGGATTTGTGGACCAGGTAAACAAGAGGTGCTGTACTGGCTCCGGAGAACAGCCCCTCCCAGAAGCAGGCTCAGAAGCAGCAGTGATGACAGTGTGGCAGGTGGAGCTGCAGCGGTTGTGCCCTGCGGCAGGATGGGCTTGTGCCAGCCAGATCTTCAGAGTGACCTCCCAGCTGGTCTTTGCAGAGCAGACAGTTCTCTCCAGGGCAGTGTCATATTGAGTAACTGACCTCTGATGGTCTTTTCCCCTGTGAATTTATGACCAGTAGCTTTGATGGTTGAAAGAAGTTGTATTACCTCACTAGAACTTCCATCCCCTGGGAAATGACATGAATTGTGGATCCAGGCCAACACCCCAACCGTTCCCAGCACTGCCAGGGCCCCTCGCAGGGGCTGGAGGCTTCTGCTCTCCTGGGGAAGGGTGTGCTTGCAGTTCTTCTTACACTGACAAAGAAGCACCTGGGGGTACCACCATTATAACCCCCTCCTTTCCCTCTACTAATTTTTATCGGTAGATAAATGGGTGCTGTTGTTAATTGACTGCTTTTTCATTTGCAGTACTCGGGGGGAGAAAGTCGCAATGTTGGAGGAGGTTATTGTAAGTGAAGAGTTGCCTCAGATGCAAAAATTGCAATCGGCGTTCATTACAGAAATTTGGTTTGGGGCTAAACAAGTGCTGCAAGTTGTTTGTACAGCTAGTGTGTTAAAACACCCCAGTCCAGGGTTGGGTTATGGAGGTGCTCTGTTCTGTGGAACACCAGAGTAAGCTCTGTGGGGTGGTAGCTAAGGGATTAGTGCTTTGGTAGAATAACTGGTGAATTCTACTTTTACTGCCTGAAGCCAGCTGGAGCAAAAATGCTGAAAAATGTCAGTCTTGAAATCTGCTCTTTCAGCCAGTTGAAGGCAGGTTGTCTTGACTCCTTGAAGCAACGCAGGGAAGAATACTGGCAGTGTGTGTTGTGTCACTGCTCTCCTAAAGAACAGACAGATGTACCGCAACAGAGACACTGACAGTGCACCTTTATGCTCCTGTTCACAGCACTCAGCTCTCAGAAGTGATGGACTGGGAAACTGCGGGGAAAGTGTAGGCAAGAGCACTAGTAACAGTTCTCACTTCCAAGTTTTTCATAAAAGCCAAAACTGCCCTTTATGGGCTATTAATTTGTGAAGTCATTTATCTCAGGGCAAGCCTGTATTTACAGAACCTAACCTAAAGACAGACTATTGTAGTCTGGGATTTACAAATGTCACTGCACATGATGCCCGGATAAACAGAACAGAAATTAATTTCAGTTACATCTACCCTTACACTTCCCAAACTATTTTTTTTTTTATACATTGCCTCTTGGCATTTTAGTTTTTTCCTATTCTCCTACAGCAAACCTCTGTATAAGCTAAAGAAATAAGTCTCATCAAGTAAAAATGTTCTCCATAGCTGGAGTAGTTCAATACTATAGCTAAATCTGCCTGGTAGAGATTTGAAGGGGCTGTTTCCAGTGACCACTGTAGTTTTCTCATGGTTTCCTCCTTTATCTGCTCTTCTTTTAGCATCTTAATCTGTTGCTTACCCCGGTGGTGTGGCTCGGTGGGGCACAGACAGCGTGTGCCACGGGGGCTCGGCGTGAGCCCCAGCCCGTCCCCTCCAGCGCTGCGCCCGGGGCTCAGACACTCGTCTGCCTCTTCCCAGCCTGATCTCTCTGGGCGCCTCTTCTCTTGAAGCTGCTTTGACCTTCTACCAAGAAAAGGTCAAGCCGAGATACAACTGTCCTAAAATAATCTTTACTTAGTATGATTACCTGCACTTATGGGCAGAGACCTTTTGAGCAGTCTATTTTCTGCAATAAAACATGGAGTATGGCTCTCTGTTGCTATAGAAATAATATTGCATTAAATGAGGGAACCAGTGCCCTGCTGTCGACAAATCTAATCTAAGTGTTGGTCTCCAGAGCATGCGTTTCACCACTGGGAAGTAGTATACATAATTCTACAAATTATTTCTGTAACTTATGCATAAATGTCTTTATACTCTGAAACTGTTAGCTAAATTTCCCGAAGTGATAGCATGGAGATTAACATGGTGCAATGTGTTTACATGTATCTTAACAGAGCCTTCCTCCTCCCCTCCCCAGGACATTTTCATATTTATAGCTTGAAATTTCCAACTCTTTGCACAGGAAGGTGGGGAGTGGCAGAAGCAGCTTTCTCGGCTTGATTTCCTGCCCCATGGGCAACAGTGTGCCAGGTTAATTGAAGCTTTGTGGGTTATTTTTTAAAATCCAGCTCCTCCAAGTAACATGAGATGTCATTTGCCCTGTTCTTTCTAGTATTAGTAAGGATATTTTCTGGAACGGGAAGGACGGCCTGACCTGACCACAGTGCCAGTGCTCCACCAACTGCCCACTCCTTCCCAGACCACGCTGGGTACCGAACACCCCCCGTTTCTCAAGTTACAAAGATTTTCGCTATGATAACTTTCTGCCCTGTGCAGCAGTTAAATACACGGGTTGTGGATTTTGACTTAATCGAATTTCTCTACCTTTACATTTAGACATAATTTGGGTGTAAGATGAATGTGTTTTTTTCCCAGTGTTTTTCTGAAGCCGTAGAATTCTGGTAACAACAATCAGGTGGCCCGTAGGCCTGGATCTGTAGGGTATGGAAAAGGAACTGAAATCTTGGCTAATAATAGTTGCTAAGGGTCAGTGTTTGTCAATGTGTTGATAACAAGTGTTTTGAAGAAACATGGAGATTATGATCTTTTATTTACCTCATAGTTAGGTTACAGAAGCCTCTCTAATAATTTGTATGTATTATATATATGTGTACTTACAAAAACAGAACTCAGAAAAAATACATCGTGATTGATTTGCGCAGACCTGAATGGAAATGTATGTTATAAATCTGATTTTAGAGTTCTTGTAAAAATCCTGTTACAACTTCTTGGTTACAAAATGCAATTGTTATTTGTGAAATGGGCCCGTGTTAGATGTGTGTTATACACTGCAGGACAAAATGCAATTTATAAACGTTCCATTTAATTCATGGATAATGAACACATCAATAGCCTCTGATTTACGATCACTCTTTAGAAAACTTAAAATAAAACCTTATCTCCATTATAATAAAATAACTGCTTTCTTAAGAAAATACTTTCTAGATTTTTTTCAGTGATTGTAGATTAATCTTCTCAGAGAAGGACTGTCTGGGTATGTGTATTAATATAAAAACAGAAGCGCAGGAGAATCTAGCAAAGTATGCAATTACTTTTTCTTTGAAATTAATGCCGCACTTATTGTTAAAACAGACTCATCATATAAATAAGTCGCCACAAGATACTAATTATATTTTTGCTGTTAAAGCAGTTGTTGTAATGAAAGAAAAAAAGCCAACCTTAATTCCTCTGCACAGCCATAAAATACAAAACAGAGGTTGACCTGGTTTTTACCCTTGTGTGAAGCTGTTACACCATCCAAGGCTGCTGCAGTTTTTCACCACACCATCAATCTCGGGATGAAAAGAACTAGCTGCTAAAGCTTTGGTGCAGAACACCGCCTGCTCCATCGCCTGCGGCTGCCCACTTTGTTGGTTCCCACCCAGAGCCTTTCCTGAGGCAAGTTCCTGAAGATGACTGAGCGCTTGAGGAAGGAGGGAAAGGGTTCAGTGTCCACATTAAAGTGAAGCTGTGGCTGCCCCATCCCTGGAGGGGTTCAAGGCCAGGCTGGATGGGGCTTGGAGCAACCTGCTCTGGTGGGAGGTGTCCCTGCCCAGGGCAGGGGGGTTGGAACTGGATGATCTTGAAGGTCCCTTCTGACTCTAACCAGTCTCTGATTTCTAGATCCCTGCATATTGTCACGATCGCATCTCATGTAAAATATTTTCTTACTATGCATAGTTCCATAAATCAAAGCTAACAGTGAGGGTAGGAAAAGCTGGCATGAACGCTAAAACGTGCTTGCTTTTTCTGTAGGAACTCAGTGGAGAAAGGCCCAGGAGCAAGATTTAAAGAATGTTTTGAAGAACACTGACCAGGACATCCCACTGGTATTTGTCAGTGGAAATCATGATATTGGCAATACTCCAACAAGAGAAACAATAGAAAATTATTGCAAGAGCTGGGGAGACGACTACTTCAGCTTTTGGGTCAGAGGCGTTCTCTTTCTGGTGCTGAATTCTCAGTTATACTTTGATTCTTCCAAATGCCCCGAGTTAAAGAAAGACCAAGACGTGTGGCTCGATGAGCAACTAGCTGTCGCTGAAAAACACAAATGCAAGCATATAATAGTATTTCAACACATCCCTCTGTTTCTGAGAAGACCTGATGAAGACCATGATTATTTCAACTTGGAAAAATCAGTTCGTCAAGAGATTATGGACAAGTTTCATAAAGCAGGTATGTTTTCAAATTTTCATATTTTTGAATTTTTGTTTCAAGTCTTTAATGGCTGTGCTGCCAGACAAAATACTTCTCAATCTGAATGGTACTGTTCTCAAGGAATTTTTAAATACTGCTTATAAACCTCATTGTTCCCTGTAGGTCAGAATTACCAGCTGACTATAATCACCTGTAAAAAGTACCGAAGAAAATTTAAAAGTTTCAGTGAAACGTAAAAAACTAGGAGTTAGAAACTCTTTAAAATAAATAGCAAGGATTGCATTTTGGAAGCATTGATAGATGTAAGATAACAATGAGCTTTTTCTGCATAAGGAGCAGAAGATCAGGTATTGCCACAGGAGTAAAGTACAGAATTTGTTTTACATAAAACATGGAAACAGAATTCCAAATTACCTTGGAGGTTGTTTTCTCCCACACTGAGCCAATTTTAAACCAAGAGTGTAATGCATTCCAGATCTGTTCAGTATTAAAGAGTCTCACTCTGCTGACATCAGTCCTTTGCATACCCGGTACCAGTGGGGCCATTTCTGAGCTGAAGGGCAGGTGGAACATGCGCTGAGCAAGTACATTGTACCCAGTCCCTTGGCTTTGGTGGGTGACACTGGAATGCCTTGGAGACAGGCACGATTCCCAACGACTCCTCCGTGCTGTTCCCATTGTCTCCTCTCAGTTGCCTTCACGTTCCTGGGGTGTGCTGGGCCCTCAGAACTTCCTGCCAGCCTGTCAGCGCTGCATCACAGCGTCATTTTCTGTCTGTAAGAGAGCACTTGATCTGGATTACTGAACAATGCAAGTTGTTTATGATATTGTTCCTAATTTGCCAGGTAATTGTTAAACCCGGACTCATCCCAAACCAGCCTCATTTCCAGGCTCTGAACCTCCTACTGCTTCTAATCAGTGGGGCCAAAATGCACAGCTATCTGAGGGCTCTCCAGGGGACTGACACATTTGCAGACTGGAGACTGGGTTGTGTTTTTTTCCTATGAGGAGACAGGCTGACAATACCTCATGGTATCTTCTTGAATTCTGGTGCCAGCAAGTGCTGCTGCTGGAAGGCTGGGCAGGTACAGGGCTGCTGATGTGCTGCTGCCTGAAGCCACATCCTCGTTCCCTGGAGAGCTGGGCAGCAGGACAGGGCCGTCCAGGGGTATCCCAGGGAAGAGGCATCCATGTGGAAACTGAAGCAGTTCTGTTCTAGAGCTTTCTGTCATCCAGATT
Source organism: Thinocorus orbignyianus (assembly GCA_013400375.1). Taxonomy (NCBI): domain Eukaryota; kingdom Metazoa; phylum Chordata; class Aves; order Ciconiiformes; family Thinocoridae; genus Thinocorus; species Thinocorus orbignyianus. The sequence continues at coordinate 326,969 of VXBW01006647.1, read as the reverse complement.
GCTAATATCTGGTAATGCAGTACCGGGAATATAATTTATCATGAGGTAAAAGAGATGATGCAGAATGTTATCGTCGTCATGTTTATCATTGTTACATCACGGTGTTTCTCAGAGGGATGTTTCAGACTGACTGCTCTCATGTGTCAACAAAGGCCTAGCCAAAATTTGGGTGGGCTTCAAACAGTGGGAGAAAGGAAGAGAGAATGGGAACCCAGCAATATCGAGACAGCTCTGCAGAAGGAATTCCCAAACTCCTCTTTGGGCCAGCGTCCCATCTGTACCATCCCTCCATCGTTTTTCCTTCTGTCCCTTGTTCCCATCCGTAAAATCCTCCCAAAATGATGCGTTTGGTTCCTTCACAAATGTGCTAAAACATCAGTCCTGTAAATGAGTCAATAGGTAATGTTCGCTATTCAGCAGTCAAACATTTTGCCGATGAAATGAGCACAGAGAGCAAACAGTTCGGTGTAACTCAGACTGCTGAGAAAAATGAGCTGAATCAAAAGTTGGCTCAGAGCTCCCTCAGTAACAGGTGCCTTCTGTTCCCATGTTGCTGTTCAGTGGAGGAGCAGTCTGTGAGACACGGGGTGGTGGCAGTGGGTTGCAGACAGGCAGTTAGCGTGGCGGGAGAGATGCACGGGTACGCAATGACACCACTTATTTTGAGTCTCTGTTTTGCCAAAGAATAATCAATTTCAGCATATCATTAGACATGAAATTGGTTTTCCCCCAGTTCACTTTGTTCTTTCTCGGAGGATTAAACCACAGAACATTGCTAACAAGATCCCTATCTGCTTTGTATTTGTGATGTGTTATTCTAAATCGTGACTTGCGGCTTAAAGTGACTAACCCCTTAAAGCACTTTGTTTAGAAATTTGATTTAACTGTTTATTTTGGAAAAAGAATGCAAGTTTGCCTTTCTAGTGACTCCACCGGGCTGCTGCTCTTCTTCCCCCAACCTGTCACCAGTCCTTCCTTCTTTCTGCTCTCTGATTCAGATTTTCCAGTCACTCCAAAGGTTTGTTGTGTAATTATGAAAATTGTCAGTATATCATGCATGTTTTAGCAGTTCCTATGTTTGGCAATGTGGTGTTTTTAGAGAGGCGTCATATTTCAGTTGTTGATAACCCAGGATCAGACCGGGACCTATCCCAGTTGTCACGTTTATACTCTCTTGCAGATGTGTCAAACAGAGCTGTAACTCACCTGGTCAGAGACAGGGAAGGAAGGACAGTCTGGTCATTCGGGTCTTGCCAGGAATAAATACAGTAATATGGGGCAGTGTAGGAATTAATCGGGTACCTGAAGTATGGTGATATTGCAGAGGCGATCCAAAGTGAGGTGTGTAACTTCAGAAAATTATTATTTTAACTTCAGAGCCCATATCTTCTGTAGTTATTCTGTTCTAATCACTTACATAATACATAATGGCTTTGGTTTAAGTATCTGCTCGTTACAAGCAGAGATAAAAGAGTAGCTGTAGAGGCTACATCTGCTGTGAAATACTGAATTACATTTCTCACATTAGAAGTGTTGGGCTAATTAAAGATAAAACCATGTCCTTATGATAAATATTTATAAATTGAAGATCTGGCACTTGTAAATATATATTGCTACTGTGCAAAGTTAAACCCTGTTTGTGAGCTGCTCATCTGAAGGAATCTCCTTGCCTGTTTTTCTCTTCAATGCATTGCACCGAGCGTTGTCCTTGAGAAAGCCATTTCGGTGACAGTGAAAATCAACTCCACTTGTAATTTAAGTGCGAATACATTTCTGAAAGCACGTTTGTGTAACTTCAGGAAGTTCAGCCTCAGTTGTCAAATCTCTGCCCCCTCCTCCTGCAGAAGGACAAAGCAGACCAGTGTGCAGGAGCTAGGAAGGTGCTGACCCAGCGCACCCGTGGGCGAGCGCTGCTAGAGCCACGGGACGCACAGCCAGCTCTTCAGGCTTTGACAACCTTTGTATAAGTGTTTGCTCATAGCTTTGTTGGGAAAACAGAGAATCTGGATGGTGGGCTAGCCCAAAATCAGGTTTGCGTGTCACGAGTTTTTGATAAACATAAGTAATAAATTAGGTCTTAAATGAAGCAGTTTCTGTCATAGAAGACATCCTTCTGATAGACCTCATTCCAGTATCATTTTCTATGGACGTTAAAGACTTTTTTTCTACGACCTGAAAAATATGGGTGTTTTTGTTGAGCTATGGACAATCTTCTGAAGACTTTTTCTCCTGAGAAACATCACTGACACACTGAAATGACTTACATTACTTAACACAACATAGTAATAAATGTTTCTTGGTGGCCCTAGGACATTTAAACTAATGTCTGAACTTCTTTAAGAGTTCTGTTGAATAAAACCTAAATTAATAGCTTTTTTTTCACCCAGTTGAGAAAAGAATTTTGGGTTCAGAATGAGAAGAGTAGGTCGAAGTAAGTAAGAGATTTTGGATCCGAGTCACTAGATAATAGATATAAAATATAGAAGGAAATTCCCTGCAGTCTTCAGGTTCTTTTAAGTAAAAAGTCTTCAGGGCATTTTTCAGGTGCAGTTAAAAATACTTAATTTGTACATACGAAGAAAAGTAACAACCTGAGTTTATTAAGTGGCCTGTTTTTTTCATTATATTTGTGATTGTAGGTGCTGTAACTTCTAACACCTTTACTCATTAAAAGAGTGTGATACCTACATTCTCCTCTTAGAAACGTTACGACAGGAGAGTAGTATTAAAGGAAGCAGCAGCTTTCTGAACATTCACAGCTGAGATACACTTGAGCACAAAATTAAAGCAGGGAGTGCTGAAAGCTGTCGTTTCTAAAATTTACCAGACAACATATGCTATGTTTCATTATTTTCTTTGTTGTGTAATCAAAGTTGACAAGGGAGTAATATTTCCTACTTCCTGCCATCGAGACCTTGATTTTGGCAAAGCCCATACATCGAGTGAGTAATCACAGGGCTTGCTTCTGTACTGCTTTGACAGTATTTAAGATAATTTATATTTAAATACTCTCAACTTCAGTGATTTACATCAACCTGTTTCAACCTTAAAATGATGCACTTGTGGTACAGGTAGAGTGACCAAATTTAGTATCTTCTGTCACCATGGAAGAACAGTGTTTTTTCAGATTGTTCCCCAGGTACGGTCATAAAATCTAGTAGATTTTACAGACTATTTTTTTTCAGAAATTCATCAGCAAGTATGAACAATATTTATTTAGTATAGTCTGTGATGACGTTAAGTAATATTTGTTCTCAGATAAATTTTTGAAATCTGTTTTCTCCACTGGGCTGTACTTTTGGTTGGTAAAAACCACTTTTGATCCTTAAAGCATGTGGCATACCAGGTCTGTTTGGGGCGTGGGTTTGGTCTAGGAGAAACCTGCATTTCCAAATGGAGAAAGGAGCGAAAACAGGAAATAAAATTCCCCAGAAAGATCACACGAGGGGTTCCAAAATGCTGACCTGAAGTACAGTATGACCTGCAGCCAGCACCGCTAAGGGCTTATTTACAGCAGGACTCTAATGAGGTGATCTGGAAACAACCTATAGCTGTGCCTGTTGTTTCTCTGATTAAATAGGAAAAATAGGTGAGACTAAGTATCTAAAAGTATATAAAAGGTATATAAAGTATAAAAACAATATTAAAAAGTATACAAAAATACACTTTGCAAACTCGTATCTTCTCTGCCTTTTACATGGACCAACAACCGCCAGCTATACCAAGCTCTGGATTCTCTAGTCTAAAAGGCAAATTTAAGGAAGGGGTTTCCTTCAAGTTTGCGGAATCACGCTTGCAAACAGTCCATGGGATATTTTTTATTAAGATGCTTATGATGCTGTGTGCTATAAATTCTAATTATTCTGTTTTGTTCACACAACTCATCTGAAGAAAGCAGGATAACACAGAGCTTCTAAAGGGCTACACAAAATAATTCTGTAATGCTATAATTTAAGGTTGACTGAAGAGGTAAAGAAATGGAGAGTGATGATCCCTGACACCAGTAGTAGGACTGCTTGCTTCTGCTTGGACTTTGTTGGTGGGAAATGATTTCAGGTATTTTGGAGAACATGGTCTGAGAACTGCCTGAGCATTGAACAGTTGTTAACAGTGCTGTGACTGATGCTTTCACATCTTTGTTTGCTGCTACAACACCTGCTTGGCAGATGGAGTGATGCGAGCACTCTCACATTGCAGTGAGAGAAAATCAATTCAATTCCACATGAGAGATTTTGTTTACAAAGACTACTAAATATCATCATCCGCTTTGTAGCACTGGAGTCTTGGAAAAATTATGTACACCACCTGCCCAGGGGAGAAAAAAGGTATGGCAAAAAATGCTTTTGTGGGGAAGCTGGAAGAACATTTTGGAGTGGAAAATTGTTCTGAGAACGGGTTCTGCTGTTGAACCGACCAAGTTATTCAGCACTTCAAAAAACAGCTGTGTGCTGCAAGTGATAGGAAGGAAGAAAAGCCAAGTTTTGCCCAGTACTCCAGGGGAAGTTCTCAAGATCTGTATCATTGTGACTTAAATTGGTTGTATTTGCCAGCAACATTGCCTTTTAAGAAAACAGTACCTGCACACATGCATCTCCCTCCGCCTGCAGAGTACTTCATGGTTCTCCTGCTAATGAAAACTCTGAAAGAGTACTAGAGTACTGATAACAGTCAGGTTTGTCACTCAGAACGATTCAGTTCTTTGCAGAACTGTTTCTCCATCTACTTGCTTTCATTTTGGCTCTGCTGCAGCTCTTTTCTAGCTCCTGCAGTTTTGGCAACAAATAGATAGAGGATCAGCCTTTGCAAGTCTATCCTCTTTCTTCAGTCCTTGATGGAGAGGGAGGTTTGGCCAGTGAAGCAGTTGATTTTCAGATAAGCCTAATTCTATTTAAAACCCAATTTTAGCATTAAACTTGAGCAGCTACCATAAAAGCAGAATAACTAGGCCAGAGTGGCGATGCTGCTGGCCCAGCCTCCTGCTTCTCCCACAAGCCAAACCCTTCAGAAGAGCACGAGACAGCAAAGTGCATCGTAGTGCTTCTTCCAAGTCCTCTTCCTATTTTTCTTTTGAGGGCTTACTGTTTGTATTGATGTTATCAGTAGAGTGTAATTTAGGGACTCTCTTACAGATTTGTTGATTTTTGAAAACTCAGCTTTCAGCTTTCACAGTGGTCTGCAGGAGGGAGTTTCACGTGTCACAGCTATGTGAAGAAACGTGCCTTCTGTTCGCTTTGGACTTCACCCGCAGCCTGTTGGGAGCCATAAATCTGTGGGTGCAACGCAGTGAACATCGATCCGTGTCTGCAGTCACTGTAAGAAAGAGTTCATTAAGCAGCAGTTAAAGGGTGATCATCTGGAATGTGCTAAATTTCACTGGTCAGAAGATACACTTATTTTTCTCCATGTTCTTTGCAGAGTGCAAAGAGGAGAGGGGAGGCCTGTGCTGGCCCCATCACATATTTATGATGTAATTCCTATTGCACTGATTTAGCCTTCTCGTTCTCTTACAGTTGTATTTGCTTTTGCTGAGAAAAGCATTTGTTTAATTGAAGGCTCAGTCTAAATAAAGCTTGCAACTGATTGCCTATGCTGATTATTCCAGGCATTCTTTTCTTAATTTGGAAAATTTGCTTGCTTTTCTTTGGTTTATTTTTATATTGGTAATTTTGTTCCTGTATTTTCACACTGTCTGTACTGCTGGGTCGAGCAGTTTGATTTCCAACTGAAGCCTGGCCAGTGGCTTCTTGGACACAGCAAACCTGCCCCAAAATGGGTTTTATAAATTAGGAACCTAGAGTTGGAAAACAGCTTCTGAATGCAGGGGTTTTTGGAAGCAAGCCATGGAAGTGAGTGTCATTATAGAAACTGGCGTCAGATACCCCTGGAATTTAAACTAGTTCAAGTCTGAATTCCAGCCCAGTGTCATCTAGTTGTGTGGGAAAATATTCTTTTCTAAGTGCATGTTTCTTCATTACATAGTTTTTAGTATTTCCAGATAACTGTGAGTGCGTTGTTTTCCATCCTGTTTTAACCCATTTGCATTTCTGTAATCATTGCAACTAGATTTCCGTTGAGATGGGGGCTCAGTCTATACTTCTTGAATTAAACTAGCAAATGTCCAATTTTTCAAGTTGTTAGGAAAACAGATGTATTTCACAAAATCTTACTCCTGCATTGGAGATTTTTTTCCCCTCTCTTGTTACCTGGTCTTTCGTAGAGCAGGACAGTGAGCACTGTCACTCAGCTGTCGGTAATGCTGTCACGTGCAGTGTCCCACTGCAGTTCTGTCCTGACAAGCTGCTGAGCTCTGCTGCTCCAGGAGCTCCGGCCAGAAAAGCTGGAGACTTAGGACAACATCTCCAATTTGGTAGAGGAAATCTTGCCAGCAAAAAGTAAGTCTTTCCTTCACGTTGTTATTGAAATACCGCTCTGTGGGAAGACATTTGATGCTTATGAAAGTACCTTAACAACATAAGCCTGCTGAGGGATCTTCCAAAGAACGCACTTGATTTTATGGATGTTTTAAACCAACGTTTTTGAAAGCACGTACACCCTGTGCATGCCGACTGTCGCTGGGCCCCTGCACATTGCCTTAAGGGAGAAGGAGAAGGCCAGCCAGTGTATTTCTAGTAATAATGTTTACGCAATAAAAGACAAGTACACAGAGAAAAAGGGAAAAAAATACAAAGTTTTAAAAATCATTTTGCAGTTCAGGAGCATAATATTATGGAATATACCTGTTGTCTGTTTAATGAAGCAAAAAGATGACATGGATAGGTTTTCTCTTTGAAAACAGGGACGTTTTGTAATGACTTAACTATTCCCTAAATAGAAAGGCTGGTCGAAACACAGATGGAAGAAAATGTGGCTGTCGGTCCATTTAGAGAATGCAGACCATAGTCCCCTTTCTTTCCTGCCCCAAATGGAGTTGAAAACATGCCCAGTCTCCCGTGTCCTTGCATTTTCCTGTGCTACAGAATACAACAGCAGCAGAGTATCCCAGAAGGGGGAAGAGTTTGGGAATCACGGGACTGCAGCTGCACAGTGAGCTCAGGCTGGGATGTAATGGCTCTCGGGGGGATTATCCAGGACACAGCAAACTGCCTCTGTTCTCTTGCAGTGCAGTTATGTCAAAATCATGCTGACCCTTTTCTCTGGTGCCGCAGAACTGTTGTTTAGAAGGGTTTCTGAGTGATAAACTCTAATTTGTAGGATGAATATGCTGCGCTTTTAAAATTCTGTAAAATAACATTAGCTTCTCCTGCTAACAGAGAAACTGCCTTCTGCAGGACGCTCAGTGTGTAGTTTCTTATCATATAACGAACTATTTTCTCATATGATTCTGGCCAGAAATAAAACGAACAGTGTGCTAACAACACCAGAGTAGCTAAAGTTTTCTTGCCAATTTTTTTCAGTATCACCAGAGCTCAGAGAGGTGGCGAGTATTTCTCAAAGGACCCTGTTTCTTTCAGAACATTATTTTTACTTTGAGTTCTTTGGAAACTCTGAAGTTCCATGAGATGGTCACGATTACGAAGAATAAACTCTTCTAAATCAGAGCTCCTGCAGTCTGTGAGGTGTGATGGTTGGACACACGCTGTTGCTCCTGAGCCTGCTTGTCCCTTTCTGTACCAGCCTTCTCCATGAAGCACTCAAAGCAAAGCTGGTATCAGTGTTTGGGTCTTTTTCCCTGTTAGGCCAGTGGGTCAGTTTAGCAGCACCTATTGCACTAGCCCTTTGTAATACAGTATGATGGTGGGGTTTGCACGGGAAGAGTGAACCAAGAAAAAAAGGGACATGCTGATAAAAATTGTCTGTCTTAGCAGAGCATTAAACTGCGCAGGATGCAAATTAGCAAGAGTTTGGTGGTCCCCTTGCAATGGCCAGTTATTTGGTGAGCGGGCTTTGCAAAGCAGACACTGAAAATAAGGGAGGGTGGGAAGAAGTCTTCAGAGGTGGTTCTAAATTTTTTATTGAGAAATGTCTGCAATAAGACGCTGTGAGCAAAGCGTTCTTATGGCTTTGACTTGGAAAAGGTATCCAAATTAAAATACGATTTCTATTTGGAAATGTTTAAAAAAACAAGTTGTGCTTTAGAGATTCTGCTTGTGAATGAACATACAGGTAACATCAAAGGTAGCATGCTAAATTACAGAGGCTGTTAATTACCCTCCTCAGCACTCACCTCTTGCCTTGCCAAGGCCACTGTGTATCCTTACAGTCTAAGCTGGCACAATGCAGTGTGTGACTGGGCATAAAAATGAAGTATTTATTAACTCATTTCATGGTCACCCTAATGAAGAGTTAAGAGGCTTATCAGTATATGCAGGTGTTCCATCTCTAGACTCCTGAACAACGCATGTTTTGGTCAGTTGCCACGTTATGAATTATTTGTGCTAACTAGACTGCTTTGGGCTCACAGAATTTGTACCATACTCGGTATTTCATCCTTTAGTGGGAATGCATTATTCTACAGGGGAGAAGAGTTATGATCGGGTCTTTGGAAACAGTAAATCTTTTTGTCTTTCAGGTTCAACTCTGTCAGATCAGAACTTAAAAGGACTTTTTGTGCTTGATCAGAAAATTATGGTAAATTGCATGCTGGCAGGAGGACTTCTTTGGTGTACAAAATCGGACTCAATTCCTCTATTTAAACCTTTCTTTAGAATGACACTAACGTTTTTGCAGATTGATTGGTTCTGAAAACTCATGTTTGGTGTGCAGGCATGAAGCTCTTCGGTTTTGGGTGCTTTCATGATCAAAGTACAGTTCTAGAACAGACAGAAGAAGACCTGACGCCCAACGCTGGATGGTGCCCATCCTGAGTCTCTGGCTTCCAGTCCTGTTCTGATCAAAGATTCATTTGGCAGTTCAGGTCTTTTTTCTCTACCAGAGACTCCGTAACTGTTGTAGGGTTACATAGTCTGACCGTGAGGTGATGATTACAGAGACAGCATGTGTGGTTTAGTTTGGTTTGTTGTGTTTTTTTTTTTTCCCTAGTAACTATCTGCACAGGCTTTTTACTTTATTCTGGTTTTAATCCCTTTTTTTCTCTTTTAATGAATAATCCATTAGATATGAATAGTGTCTTGCAGTAATGGATCCTGCTTTTTTTTGGTTAGTGGATACTGTGAAACCTCCAGTCACATTTAAATTCAAATCACTATGTATTTCATAAAAAATGAAATAATGAATACTTGTGAAGGTGCCATCCTTTGGACCGTTATTTACACAGTAGGTTTTTAGTATTTCGGACAGCTTTTATGTCAAAGCTTTTTCCAACTGCTATCTCAGAAACCAGGGATTAAAAACAAATCACTACTCTACCTTTTTTTTTTTTGGTAGTGGGAAGCGACTGTACCTTGTGTGCAGTGGATGCATTGCACTGACCTGATACCTTAAAGGGGGCTACAGAAATGAGACCTGCCAGGACACGGTTCTTTTCTCAAAGAGTTTAGGGAAAAAGAAAGGGGGAAAGGAGGGATGGGGATGGGAGTTGCTGCTAGCAACTTGACAGTATTGCTTCAGAAAAACATCTGAAATGAATAAATTAAATTTGAGTGCATACATTTCTCAGATTCTTTTTATGTTTAAGATCAAAAGCAAGAGCAAAGTGAATTGCCTGCTTGTCATCTTAGTATTATTGCATTGACTGGTTCGGATTTCCTTCTTATGCTAACTAACAAAAGTGAGTGGAATACAGTTGAATGAACAAACAGGCACTACTGAAGAAAAACAACATCAGTTAGATTTCTACTCATACACAGCAGTGACCTGTTTGTTTATTTGTTCAAGATGTAACGTATTGTAACACAGCAATAACAAGAATCAATACCAACAGTCTAAATAAAGAGTATCTGAAAACTTAAGTCTGGGCAGAATTTTCCCTGGGAGGTATCTGAAGGCCAGGCTGGATGGGGCTTCGAGCAAGCAGGGCTGGTGGGAGGTGTCGCTGCCCACGGCAGGGGGCTGGAACTAGAGGATCCTTAAGGTCCATTCCAACCTAAGCCATTCTGTGATTCTGAAGCAGTTACCAAATCCAACAGAGGCTGATGCTGAGCAGCTAGACCCCGAGGGGTGTTTCAGCACTGAACACCTCTCTGCTGCAGTTCGGGTCCAAGTGACACACATAGGCTAAAAGGGGGAATTTGGACAAACGGTGCCCATAAACACGGCTTGTTTAGGCAGAACCTGCCTCCCACAGCAATAGCAGGTAAAAGGGGTTTGAAATCACATCCTGTCTGGTCTGAGGTATCACAGCCGCGCTGCTTGCACATCACCCTCCCTTCAGTTCCACACCAAAATACCTTCTGGAGTGTAGGCGGTTGGCAGATGTCAAACATCATTGTGGTGAAGTTGCAGTATTTTCCTAAGAAGAAGAAAAGCCGCACAATTCATGGGCCAAGCTTTTTACACAGTGTCTGTTCTGCTGTCTAGGATGGGTTTCCCAAGATCTTCCCTTGAATTCTCAGACAAGAGGAGATTTTTATTCTTCTTACAGCATAACTAAAGTTACTTTATTACTTTTGTATCCTCTGTCCTTCTAATGACACTAAAACAAATATGTCAGGGTTTAGTTTACAAAGTCTTGGCTTCTGTTTTGTCTTGTGGTGAGAAGATGCTACTTTGGGAACACAGATGCTTCCAGTAAAGGGAGAGCAGCACTTACTAAAAGGGTGTCACATGGATTTTATATGGTTTTATAATTGTGACTTTTTCCTGACTTTTTCAGGAACTGAAGTGTTTTTGCTTACCTGCAGAAAGAGTGGGAAATACTGAAAAGAACTTGTTACTGTAGTAGCAGTCACTTACTGGAAGCCGGCAATGATATTTTACAGATTCAGCTGGTACAGTAGTGGAGCAGGCCAAACATCAGATTCCCAAGTGTTCAGTCCCCGCTCCGTCATTCAGCCACCGCTTGCTTCCCTCTGCACGGAAAGGCCAAGAAAGAGTCACGCCAGAGTGTGTGTCTGCAGGTGGGATCCAGCGTGTTGCTGGAGACCACTGGTTATTTGTGAAGTGCCTGGAGGAGAGCAAAGTGCCACACACCTGGATTCATCACAGCCAGCTGTAAGCTGAAAGCACACTGGGAACACGAAGCTTGGCGTGTCCTAGAGCCTCCCCACAAATGCCTTAACTCAGAGGCTGCAGGATCCAGCCTGGTCTGCTCAGCATCTTCACAGGCCCCAGCAGGGCTTGCTCTTTTAAGGACAATGCCACAAGGCAAGGTGGGCCTCACTTTAAGGAGTAGAATGTCATACACAGAGTTCCCACAGTGTTCAGTTGTGCTCTTTGTATTAGGAAGCAGGAGCAGGGAATGCCCAGCCACACCAGGAGCAGCTCTAGGTGGGCACATGGTGTCCGTCACTGCAGAAGGGCTGGCCAGGGGCAGAAAAGTGCCTGGCCTCAGAAATAAACACCTAGTTCCGCCGTAGGAATTGTTTAAATATGTTATGTTAGTCACTGCAACAAGCTGCAACACAGTAGGAGCTGAGAAATGACTGCTCACTCTCAAATTGACTGTAGCATCAGTTATAAAACATATTTCCATTAGGATTTTAAGGGCTCAAACACTAGGAAGTGTCTAAGAATCTCTGCACAGAGCCCATTATGTCACGGGGCTTTTATCTTCCACCATCACATTTTGAGGAATTCTGAAGGGGTTTCTCTCAAGATTTTAAAGAAATCCCAACCACACACCTGTTTTGCTACAGCCCTGCAGCTGATCAGAGCAAGCTCGCAGAGTTACTGCACTCAGGTACGTGGAAGCGTGACTCACAGTGAGATGAGCAAGTTACACTGCACAGAGCATTAGCACTGACAAACTGAAATAAGGTCACAGACAAGTTCTCTCTGATGATGACCATATATCAACAGTTAATGTAAAGGTAACTTCCTTCTCCGTTTTCCACCTTGAGTCATTTACTATTGGAGAAATCTTTGGATTTTGAAAACTGAAAGCCCATGTAGCTTTTACCAGGCACACAGCAGAATAATTCATATTTTGCTTTCCAAGCTGCTTAATTTTTAACTATACTTGGAGCCTAGTTTATGTATTTATATCAGTCTTCAAAGCAAAGGACTGATGTAGCCAACTGTCTAAAGACAGGTTCACCTACTCTCCTTTCCATTCAATCGCTGCAGAAGAGGTCTAAATCCACTGCAGGAAAAAAAGGTGGAATATTTTTCTGGCTAGAGGAATAAGGATTTCCTTGTGAAGTTACAGTGTGTTCCTTATCACAGCTCTCTGCCTTTAAATTGCCTCTACTCTTTTCCAGAATTTCTGCTGTCTGAAGGCAAAATCAGTTGTTGCTGGCTTTGCTTTGCTTTTTTTTTTCTTTTTTGATGTCACTTAAGGTCAGAGTATCTCAGGAACTGCCCATCCTGTGGCCTGCCACCTGAACAGCTCTGAGCATGTGTTACCTTCTGTGTTAAGCATGGAATAGCAGATTAGTGAAATACAGGAAAAATAACAAAGTTTTGTTTTGTCATCACAGTGTCCATCTAATGGTTAAAAACACTGGTTGGAAGGCAATTCCCAGTGCTGTGTGTTTCAGGGTGGCTTTTAGCCAGGGTGGTGAGCAGGACGTTGCTGTGCCCGGCGGGAAGGGGAGCCGCAGGGGAGCACCGCACAGGCCCTTGTCCCGCCTGGGCAAAGCTTCCTCCTTGGGAACCCGCACACATTTAGACCTTTGCTTTTCAGTTTATATTGCAATATAAAGAAAAACTTTGTTTGGCAGGTTACAGTAGCTATAGAACAGTGCCAGCAGTATACTTTTCTGTTCTAGCACAGCAGTTTCTTAGCCAGCGTAGCTAACTAGTAAGAAAGATTCCGTTTCATAAAGGAGCCGGTTATGCTGGTAACCTGCTGGCTGTCCAGTCATAGTTGACAGAGACACTCAGTGTTAACTTAGATATTTTCGGGTGCTTTATGTAGAACCGTCCAAGTTTCATTACACTTAAGGAACACACAACCTATTGTATTTCAACAGAGAAATTACACCTAAATCCTTTTTGCGTTGTCATTAGCAAGACCGTGAATCAGCACCTGATCTAAACATTTTCTGTAACAAAATATAAACTCATTCACGGATTTTGCATTTGATATAAACAACAGAATTCCCAGTATTTTCAGCCATCCAGTCCAGTAATTTTTCTGTTTCACAACAGTACAAAATGGTATTAGCTGCAGATTCAGGAAGCTGTAAAAGTCTGAAATGTGTGGATCTTAGATTTTGCATGGCAAAAATTAATCCTAAAACCTGTCTGTAAAATTAGCTACTTATACTAATTCCATATTTTCATTCAAAATAAAATATGCTCAGTCTTAAATTAGCAAGAAAGCTGATGAGCAGTATGTTTGCCCAGCTGTGAGTGCTGCAGACCATGCTGCGCAGCGGTGGCTCAGCAGCGTGGGGCCGGCACTGGCACAGCCTGGGGCGAGGTGATGTCTGGGACGGGCTCTCTCAGGAAGAACTGTTATGAATAGTTTTACAAACTTTGACATGAAGTACTTAGCATTAAACAGACTTTTTCTTCACTATTTTGGTTCATGAGACTAAAAAGGTTGCATTATTTTGTTGTAATAAAACCAGTTGATTAAAATTTTTAAAACATGAAATGGGGAGGGGAGCATCATCTATTCAGCAGCATGAATTTCACCTATAAAGACAATCAGAAAGGCCATTCAGAGTACTGAATATAGCTCCTAGCAATTTATGTGTTTATTTTTGCAAGTCAGAAGAAACAGAAAGTAGAAATTACTGGTTTGGAGGTGAGGATGACACAATCTAATTTGAAACTGTTTCAAAATTTCTGCAGAAATCCCATAGCTACTGAGGAGCACAGCAGGAAAGCAGAACTGGCATATGGGTCATCTTTAGAAGTTGGTCAAAATCAGATAGCATTTGCAAACTTAATTAATCTTTTCTTAAATTATTGTATTCTGTGACAATGTTGGACTTCTTGAAATACTCATGTGGCTGATCGGTTACACAGTGATTCACCCAAGGATTTCAAAATACATTCTAAATAAACAGGATGATTGTCCTCTTCACCTGGTGTTCCTCATTTAGCTTTTCTTCTATCCCTGACTGAGCTAGAACACTGCTTGAATGCAGCACACCCAGAAATTGCAATATAGCATATTGTTGTCTCGTGCCACAGATCAAATGTATTTCTTTCAAGTTTATAATGGAGTGACTTCTTCACCCCAATACAGTCCAAAATAGAAATAGCCTATTTAAAAAAAAAAAAAAAAAAGAAGAAACAGAACAGCTTTAAGTCATTAAAAACACAGAGGAAAACAGAATAAACCTGCCTTGTTTGTACCCTGTACTAGATAAATGTTAATTCATGTCATTACCAAGCCCAGTTCCTCTTGTAGGTTGCCAACTTCAACTGTTTTGGCTGCTCTCATCTTTCTTCCCCTCTTACTACAACTCACAACCTCTTCTGCTTATTACGTTTCTTCGATGTAACGGGCTCTGTTCCATCTGTGATACCCCCAACCTCAAAGTTTTTCAGAAAAAAATACACATTCTCTCTCTTTGGTGGTGGTTTTTTCTTTTCCCCATGAGAACAATCTGATTACAATGAGATTACTGCAGTAATCTCCCCAGGGAAGCAGTGGATTCCCCGTCATTGGACATTCTTTAGGCAGTTACCTCTTACTGGATTTTTTTTTCTGATTTTAATCAGCTTGCTCTCGAGTATTCCTTCTTTCCAGAAGAACGAGTAGGAAGATGACAAACACACCTTGCAGTAAGAAGCATAAAGAATTCAGAGTCCAGTAGCTCTAAACAGAGCTGTGGAGCAGAGTAACATTCTTACTAAGAATTTATTACTATTGCAATTTTTTATTACTGTTTACTAATTATTTGTTTAAAATGCAAGGTCAGGTAAACGATTTACTTTTCATTTTATGATCCAATAAAGAATGAAGGCAAACATGGCATCTGTAGCTGTACTTGCTCTAGAATTTCACCTCCAGGCCCAGCAGCTGTGTGAGCCTCAGTGCGTAACCTGGGCAGTACTGGCTGCTGTAAGCATGTTTTATATCTGAACTGCTACTGCTGACTAAACTCATACCCTCTTTTTATTTTAAACAGGCGTTAAAGCTGTATTTTCTGGACATTACCACAGGAATGCTGGAGGATTCTACAGAGGACTGGAAATGGTGGTTTCATCAGCAATAGGATGTCAGCTGGGAGAAGATCCACACGGGCTTCGAGTGGTCGTTGTCACAGATGAAAGGGTTGTTCATCGATACTACAGTTTAGATGAACTGGGCAGTCAAGGCATAGAGAAAGAGCTGCTTGATATGCTTGCTAAGCAAAATTAGGCTGTGCCAAAGGATGTGATTTTTTTCATATCAGACAAATAGCAGTGGTTTAAGAAAGTTTCCCTGTCGGGAGGGGCCCGGGAAAACATGCGGCCGACTCAATATGAGTGATAAAGCAAGCTTCACTGTTTATTCGGATAGCTCAGATATTTATACACTTATTGTAAATTATGCCTACTTGTCACACACTAATTGGCTAGGCTTCTAAAGATTACAGGTTCGTACACCTCATACTTGCAGTTTCTGCTTCAGGGTTCTCCAACATTCCAGAAGGACACTCTCCCTCTCTCCTTGTTTATCATTCTCGCAGGGTCGGTGTGGCCGTGGGTCTTCTGCCTTGTCAGGGGAACTTGCAATTCTTACTGAGGCCTACTGTGGCTAAAATCGTACTTATGCTAAACACTTAGGCTAACAAGAGGATTGCTTGTACATTGCTTCCGTGGATCCATGGCCCTGCTCCCACAGCCGTTCTGCAACATTTCCCTGAGGTGGAGATGCAGGTTTCTCGTGCAGTATGCCCCAGAACAGCTCTCACTTTATATTCCCGAGTAACAGCAAAGTTGTTGACGTGTTTCTCTTTTGCAACTTCGACCTATGAGGAATATGGAGGAAAAGCAGAAGTAATACAGTAATGTATCATTGAAAAGAACTGTTCTGGGAATTTTTTACTTTGCTCCTGGGTAAGACTTTCTTCTTAGAGAGAAAGTGCAGCAAAGAGTGCGAGTTGTAACCCTTCAACTCAAGTCTGGGTTAGTTTTATATTTGAGAGGGTGTTTCAGTATCAGTAGATCCAGTCATTTCCTTTACACTCTGGACAATATAAAAGTGGTCTCTTTTTTACTCTATTAGAACAAATCTCAAAAATTCTGAAATCAACTGACTCCCACTGACTTTTAGCAACCCACGGATCAGATCTTGTTACCTAGAGGCCAGATTTTTCCCCATTTCCCCCCATTTCCCATACTTGATTTTCTTAGCTCTTCAGAGCCAGCAGCAATAGGAGAGCAAACACATTCTGATTTGCAGGCACAGCCTGGAGTTTTTGTTATATCCTTGTTTTAGATAATTAAAAGGATTTAAACAAAGCTACTATAGATTCCACTGACAGTAACTAAACACGGAACAATTATTTTCCTTTTGAAATTTTGACTGTCTTTTAGTTAGCGTATATTCTTGCTTATATCTTCAGCAGTTGGAGTAATTTTGTGGGGAGAATGTTCTGTACAGAATGCTGTTGCCAGAAGTCACTTTGTTGATCGCTAAACAAGGGGAGCGCTTTGATTTTCAAACACAATTTAAGAGTCCCTTACTGTAGTACTCTACAATATTGAATGTTGAAAACCCTACAAAGTAGTTTCTTCACTGGGATAAGTCTTTAGAAACAAATGATTTTGAAAGAAATTTATGTGCTGCGATCCACCTGGGGTTTTTTTAGCAAGTGTATCTGATTTGCTGTTAAATAGGAAAATAAAAAATCTTCATGTAGTTAACGCATACCTGGTTTTATTCTTTCTGTATTTAGTTGAATGCATAACCCATGCCACAGGTTATCTAGAAAAGAGACAGCACGGCTTTAGCACCTGCAGAGGGAAGAACAGCAGTGCTGGCCGAAAAGCTACTGCATTCTGTCTGGTTTGATGTACAGGCACTTTCAACACTGTTCCCCAGAGAATATTACAGATATTTAAATATGGTGAGAGACACGAAATGCTGTGCTGAAGAGTCGCTTTCATTGCATTTTAGTCACAATAGTTTATCTAGGAGGCTCCTTCAAGCTTGATCTGTGGGACTCATGAGATTCTAAAATCACCTCTGTAGCACTTCCCTGCACCAGGGAAACAGCTGTGCCTGCAGCTGGACAGGCCCAAAAGAGGACAGCCATCCCATGACAATAACCCAAGCACAGGTAATGCTGGATTCTGAAAGAAAGAAAATTATTTTACTTTCTCTGCCTGGTTTCACTTTGTTGACCGTTTTTCAGAGTCTCATTGTCAAGGGAGCATCTGGGCAATGAGAACGGAAATGTCGGGCTAAATGACTTTGAAACAGGGACCCAAATGGCAGTTTCTTTGGACATTAAGCACCCATTAGTTCAGATACTGGTTTTTAAAATCTGTGCACTTGGGTATCTTTTCAGGTACTGATTACTTTTAAAATTTAGTCTTACATAGCTGGGAGCTATTTAGTAATCACAGCTAATTAACAATTTTGAGACTGAGACGATGATGCTTTATGTTTTGCAGAGGGAAGAACAGTCTCTCTCTGACTTATATCTCTTAAGTTAATTTAAATCACAAGGCTGAAGAAGTTCAGCAGAAGAACCTGAGATGAATATTCTCTGCTCCAGCACAGTATTGTAAAGCTGAACCAAGGAGAAGTTTAAACTTTTTTTTTTCAATATGCCTGTTTAATAAAAGGTATTAGCTTTTATTAAATCTATTAAGCTTGGGAGATTGAAGCATACCTTTGGGAGAAAGTCTTTTGACAAATATGAAAATTGTGGTATATAGTGTTCTGAAATGTTTTTCTTTTCAGAGTTGCGGTATAACAAAATGTATGTTTATATAAGCATAATTTAAATTGGGGTTTTTTATTATAATTTTTCACTTTTTTAAGTGTCACTTCAACGTAAGAGTTTCTGTTGCATTGTGTCATAAAAACACCACTTAAGTACAAAGCTGAAGTTCAATTAAAAAGTAAAGGTTTCTTTATATCCCAAATTCTTCCTTTATTTAGCGATTTCTAAGAATACTGTGTTATGTTCATGTATAAAAAACGTCACCAGATTTAACTTCAGTTTGGAGTTTTTTAAGATAGTAAAGTTGGGCTGCTGATTTTTTATTATCTGCTTTCTTGGACATTACAGAATGAAGCAAAGAATTATAGAAATAAAATAGGAATGTGCTTCTTTACCAGCATAAATAACGAATTTCATTTGATCACTTTTCTTAGAATAACTAGCTAATTTAGAATTAATACTGATGCCTTAACTAATTTGAAATGGCAGAGGTCCTTGTGGTCACAGTGCCTCATCTTGTTTATGTAAAGAAAAATAATTCATATTATGTTAAATTACGAAGCAGACCACCCATGGAGACACTAATTACCATTTAAGAAAACATTTTTTGGTGTTGAGGATGTGATTTTTGCATTTCCAGCAGGGCTGGTAATTGTAACTCTCCATCAGGATAGGACTGACTTTGAAGCAAGATATCACTAAAAGTTCAAACTGCTGACGAAACAGAGGGCAAGTGCATCCCTGTGCATTTTTGTGGACTCAAGGGGCTGGCCAGAGAGGAAAAGAAAAAATAATCAAGTGACCACAATTCATTTTGGTTTCCTGTGGGCAGCTGAAAGGCTGAGATAACCCCTAATGACTCTTGCTAAATGTGGAAAATTCGTATTAGTACACTAGAGCGACCTGTGAAAGAAACCAAATACTATGTAATTAAGTACAATCTGAGGTGGAGACCTATGAACAGGAGGCAAATTACTCAAAATTGTCTTTGAGCTCCATCTCGGTTTGCCAGTTTCAGTGCAAGCAATACATTTAAGAACACACTTCTTCCAAATCTTTCCCAAAAAGGCCATTAGGCCTTGCCCACTGTTTGCACGCTGCTTGCCTTTAGTTCATTTGGTTCCAGTGCTAATCTTACATGTTGTAAGAAGGGCAATATTTTAATAGGGCTATGGCATTCATCTGCTGGATATTACAGACAGAAAAAGATGCTTGATGTCTTGTTAAAAATTAATCACATTTTGTATTAGGAATGGGCAGCTGGCAGAAGTAAAGTCTCTTCCACCATCCCAGCTGCAGCCCAACTGTCCTGCACTTCGTGCTGAGCGACTGCTTTCTGAGCACAGGGGTTGTATTTTCGAAATTACCTTCGAGTAGCTGTTTTACTCTGCTGTGAGAACAAATAATTAGAGACACATCTAACATAACCAACTATACAAAGCATTAAAAACTAAACATTTCACTGCTTAAAAACGCACGGTTCCTCAGTCCATGTGTGACACTGTACAAGGCACTGCAGGCCGACACGGCGTTGTTTCAGCTGATGGCAATGCTGTGAATAAGCTGCTTTCTTTAATGCTCTCATTAAAACTTCTCTGCAACTACTATTTGAACACAGCCTTTAAAGCAAGAGAAACATTTACACTTACATTAGTTATCACAAAGTTTGCCTGCCAGACATGTCCTGCGTTGCCCATTACTTGATGATAAAACTCCCTGTGTAGCCATGCTGCTCTGCATTAAGACATGGTAAAGAGGGAGTTTCCACTTCCACAATATCCTACAGTTCCCAGGAGCTGCCCTCCTTCCTGGCTGCAGGCTGTCACGGGAGCTGGGCCACCCCGGCAGGTCTGGCACAGCAGCGCCAGGAGGGCTCGGTGCCAGCGGCCCGGTCCCCAGCACCACAAGCCATCACCAACATCCCATCCAGCGGCGGGGCAAAGTCCCCGGGCAAGGAGGAGCCGTTGGCTCAAAAGAGAGGTAACACAAGGAGTCTTTTAGGGCCAGGCACGCAGGGCCTGAGATGTGCCACTGGGGCTGTGCCTCCAGTGCAAGCACCCACGTGGCAGCGTCCACATCCAGCACAGTCACACTGATGCCAACGGGTGCTGTCACTGTCACACGGCTGACAGCAGCCTGACAACAGGGTGGGCTTGAACAACGAAACACACGTAGGGCTTTGTTTTTCGAGAAGGTTTTTAGTTTATCTGTTTTAGCAATATAAATTACTGCCTCTTATTAGGAAGCAAGGTCTCATGAGTAGTTTGCACCCATTCTAATCCCATTCACCCCAACATAAAAGGGTTTTATTAATTGTTTGATACTCAATTGTCTGAAGATTAGGCAATTCAAAGCTAATGCATGCAGGCACTGACCTTTTGGACAGTTTCATTGGAAGATGCTCTATAAAAAAAAATAATTGGAAAAATAAAACATGTAAGAGAGACAAAGCATTAGCACAGCCGATGAAATTATTTTCCAGTCTAAACGATCTCCAACTGATGCAGCAGATACAGAGCGGGGGAGGGGGGACCCACAGCACTAGGGCAACAGAGACAAACCCAAAGCTTTTAAAGTAATACAAAAAATATTCCCAGCATTTTTCTTAAGAAAAACAAAATAAAAAAATACACACAACACAACCTACAACTCCAAAAGCCATTACTTTTTTTTTTAATTGACATTTTCATCTGTTTCTCTACAAATAATTTCCTCCATTAGCACTTCATCAAATGCAGTTTAGTACAGGTCTACTAATAAACAGCTTTTTTTGTTGTTGTTCTAGGAGACCCATTAAAGCCATATAATTTAAAATTACAGTGTTCTTATGTGACTTTTGGGTAGCCAGCAATTGAAACACCTATCGTCTAAATATATCCTTATCTTTCTTGACCACTATTTAGAAAGGTATAGTGTTGTTAAAAATCACAATGTGGCCTTTTAAATGAACTGGCAATGGTGTTACCTACGTGGATTCAAATCCTTCCCACCTACTTCCATGTGAGAAAGTCACAGAAGTCCAGGAAGGAATCTGTACTGCTCTAAGAAACGGAGACCAGCAGTCCCACGTGTGGCAACCTGCCTGCCCAGACATTTTCTGAATAACAGGCCAAGAGCACACTGGTTGGGAACACAATGACTTTTATTTGGCCACGTGTGAGACAAAGATAATATCACCATGGAAGACCGTGTTATTCCAGCACACCCCCAGCACTGAAGCCAAGAGGGTGCTAACAGGACACAGAATGCAAAAACAATGAATCTTCTGTCTTTTTAAACAGAACATGGGCTGAGCTTAGCCTCACCTTCCATTAATTCCATGTCTCAGGCTGTCAAAACCCAGGAGGAGGAGGAGATGGAGCCACCTCACTTTATCTCGGCTGCGCAAAAGCTGGTGTTCTGGTCTAGTCAATGAGGGCACCAGGGAGCTCCAGCAGGTAACCCATCCTGTCCTGCGACTGCCATTATGTGCAAAGCAGACAACTGAAGCTGAAAACCAGTCCCAGATCTGGCTATACCAACATGATAAGCATCCAAACACTTATGTATTGAGCCTGGTGTCTTTTACAGCTTTGGACTCTGAACAATGCCAGAACTACTACTTGATTTGGGATGTCTTTGGGATGAAAGCATTTCCTCCTCCCATACACAAATGCACCCTTTCCTAGATCATCAGCTGTGCTGATACTGTGCAGCAACAGCTATATTGCTAAGAAGTATGCACTAGGAACAGTACAGGTACACACACAGGCATCTGCACAGAAGTGCAGTTCCAGGCAGCTGAACACTAATTGAAGATGATAATGCCTCAGGTTCCTCACTTAGGAGCACTCTCTGATTTGGGTTTACCAAGGTTCCTACTCTCACAACAATTTCATTCCACTGAAGGGTCATCCAGGCTCATCCAGGTTACCCAAACTTTTCCATCCTCCATTGGTCTAGCAATTAATTTACACTCCCTCCCCACAATGCAAGTGAAGTTGAGCTGGGATAGGAAGACTTCCCTACTACAGCCACTCCCTTAGCCTCTTTTTCCAAGCTACAGAAAGGAATCCCCATTCCCATTGATGTCAATCCAGCCATCCACCACAGCAGGAGCAGGGTAAGAGCCAATACAAACTCAGATACTGTTTGAGAAGTTCCTCACTTTTTTTTTTTTTTTTCTCTGCCAGTACCTCCCTTCAAGCTCTCCTATACCTGTGGACTTACCTCATAATTATATGTTAAATCTAAGATAGGATGGGTGAGATTCAGGGCTGTAAGGCCAGGGCAGAAGTCAACACATCCGGGCCTGAGCTTTCTTCCCATGAAGTCATCTTCTGTGACGTGAACCAGAAAACCTGCCAAAGAACATAAAGACATAAGGAAGAAGTTAAACAGAATTGGGAGGCAACATTTTACGAGCTACTGGTGATTTTCCTCAGCTGAAAGCACCATCCTCTCCCTGATGCTCTTTAGGTGCATGGGGAGCTCTGGCAGGCTACTTAACTAGTTCTCTCCTGGCAAGAGGGCCAGTCTGGTCTATATGGCATTTGTCAAATGTGGACACTCACAGCAACTCAACATCAAGAAATTTTCAGTTAACAACAACATAAATACTGGTTAATATTATATATACCATACAGGTAGGTTCCCCAGTTGCTCTGATGTTCACTGCATTCGAACCAGGGTAGAGTAGCTCCTTTCAACTCCACAGATCCCATCCTACCCTTTGAAGTGTGCACAAACTTCAGTAAAAAAGGAGGACAGTCCAAAGCATCCCTGCTTGGGCTCATGAGGTAATCTCTTTATCTACAGTACTCTACCCCACCAATTTGATTGTCAGAGCAATTTGATATATAACTGAAGTAATGTAGCACATAAGCTTTGTAGACCAGCATTGTTATCTCACCCACCCCCCAGCCCCTCCAGCTCCTTTTTGACTATAGTTCCTACGTTTAGGAACACAATGACTGTAAAACAGTGTGAGATTAATCACTCCAATTTATTTCATTTTACCGCAGTACCATATAGAAGGCGAAGTGTTCGTTACCGAATGTAAATTCCAGCAATAACTGGGGTTGCTGCACTCATTCAGTGCATTTCAGTGTATTTTGTTCAGACTGCACCTTTCCACTTCGAGGTGTTTTAAAATATGATACCATCAAAAACAGGGCTAAGGAACAATTTCTATCCTTGATGTAAAAATATTGGTTTTATGAGTACACTGTCTCAGCGCAGTAATGATTAGAGTTGCAATCAATTTTTAAAGGAAGCAAGAAAAAAGAGAGAGAAAGAGAGAAAGAAGGGAGAATGCTGCCTGTTACTGTGACCCAATTTGAGAGCTGAAATAGACCAATTACTGTTTAGAGAACAGCATTCCTTTTCACTGTGTAGCAATTTAACCCAGACAATAAATGCATATTTAAAATTCAGTTGATTTAAAAACATAAATGCTGTCAATCTTCCCAAAGGACATTTCTTATTCCTTTCGTTTGGTACACTGCCACAATAGGATAACTGAGATGAAATGTTTTGTAGTGTATTTCTGAGCCCTGGTTTTAACAGAATTCTGTTTGCTGTGAGTAAATACAAGTAGTATTTTATATGTGGGTCATTTAAAATTAATTCTAAATTTTACAGTCTGCACTTCTTATATAAATTAGTTTGCACTAAAATCAGACTTCGACAAACTAACAATTTGACAAAAATAGAGAACCGTGGATACATATCAAAGGGATCACTCTAAACAGATCAAAAGAGTGATGGGACTATGTTAAAATTCACCTCATAATAAGCTTTTCAGTGAAAAGACTTTTACAAGTTCACTGCTTTTCCTATCTGTGCATTACGTCATATAGATGTTTGCTATTTTCTTCTAGAAAAGAAGCTCACACTGTTAGATTATTTCTAAGCCCTGTATTATCAATGCAGATATCTAATGCCTCTCCTTATCCTCCTAAGAAATAATGCAATCCTAATTTATTTCTCATTAAGATGCATTGTACCACTAATCAGCTAAAGGTATTTTACTTGAGGCTCTCAAAGTTTATTTTTAAGTCTTCAACATTTTAATTGCTTTGCTTTGCCCTTGGGTTCCTAGAAATTAAATATAAACACAAAACTTCCTGTGGAAGTATAATATAACCCGTAAAATTTCCATACTCTTAGCCAACGTTACAGCAATGGAAATTTCACAGAATCACAGAATCACCTAGGTTGGAAGGGACCTTTTGAGATCATCTAGTCCAACCAACGGGGGGGGGATTAAAAAAAAAAAAACACAAAAAACCAAACAAA
>VXBW01006647.1:134365-302804 GCA_013400375.1 Thinocorus orbignyianus | reverse complement strand
GCTCCAGCACCTCAATGTCTTTCTTGTGGTAGGGGGCCCAAAACTGGACACAGTACTTGAGGTGGGGTCTCACCAGTGCCGAGTACAGGGGGACGATCACCTTGAGCATTTAAGTTTATAACTTACTATTTCCACTCAATTCCCTCTTCCTCACTCCTCTCCTTCTTTAAAACAGCAATGGAAGTCATTCTTCTCCTTGCTGACTTCAAGTATTAGTTGCAACTGCTATGCTTCGGGACATTCACCTACTTTTGACCACACTTCTCTTCCTCCTGCTCTCCTATAATACGTGCTCTGAGAAGATAATCCAGTTGCACAGGCCATAAGGACAACAGATATCTCCTTAGCAATCTGTCTGCTTAAGATCTCAGGATCTTGGAACAAGTATCTGCCATAATACATGCAAATGATCTAATCCATTGCAAAGAATGGAATTTGGTTATTCAAGGTCCTTTTATTCTTTCTTACATATAGTCAACAGTATAAAGTCTTGCTGTTATTTTATGTTTTGCAAATGTAGGAGGGGTATTTGCTATAGAACTCAATTATGCAGCCCTTACACTGAGGTATTCAAAGCATACTATTCCCAAATGAACTCATTGCTCTCCAGAAGTTTCAGTTGTAAGGAACGTTGGCACTGCAGACTCTGGGATCCGTGATCCAGGAGCATTAATTCATTGTTTCCCACAATGTTAGAAGGCAAAAGCTACTTAATTTTGGGACAGTGACTGCAGTCAAGGTCTTAGAAATCTCACAGTTACAGGAAGACTTGCTGATTAGCATTCCCAGTTTTAATTAAATCTGGTGCAGATACTGCCCTTGGGGACTGAAACATAGTGAAGATACTGTTCTGAAACTAGGACAGAGCCTGAAAGAGCCATAGCAGAAAAATTGCTAGTTGGCTGTAAACCAGACAACATAGTCAAAACTGACTCAGAGATGTGACAGAGGTTCAGACTCCAGCTCTACAATCAAATCTCAGTTCACCATGGCTGCTGCGTGGAGGACAGAGGTTGACCTCATTTATTTAAGTAATATTTGGCTCCTTTAGCTGGAGCAATTGATCATTCAAGCCAAGTATTTCTTTGCTATAAAACTGCCTATTTACAATGGAAAGACCCCCATTTCTCCTAGGGAGATAACCCTTTCCATTACTACTGATGACTTCTTTCATTCTCCACTGACTTTCTTCACTTTCTGCTTCAAAGATGAGCAAAAGATAGAGCTTCAAGCACACATTCAGTGCAAACCTTCATCTACCAGCTACCAGGTAAATTCTAACTGATCTTCCCACACAGATCACTGGTGGCTTTTTACCATTTCAACTACCACTACACAACAGATTAATTATTCCTCCCATCAAATCTGAATGAGTGACAACTTAAGTAAGGTCTGTTAATGAGACAGAGATCAAACTGATGCTTGATGGCAGCACTCAAAATTTTTCAGCATAATATTAAAGATGACATGTCATAGTTCACTCACAGTGGTAGAGTTAGTACTTATTCATGATATACTTCCAACACACCACAGACTAACTGGTGAATATTACTGCTTATTACAAAATAATAAACATATTAAAAGGGAATGGTTTGTCAAATATGATCAATGATTAATTTTAATTGATCTTTTATTTAATGCATTTTAAGAGAACTACATTTCTTCTTACCCTGAAACCTACAGAAGATATCTCAGACTGTATCCCAGGGAGCAAAAGCTCAGTTCTGGAAGTGTCATTGAGATTATAAATCTTGAATGCAATAATTAATGATGAGGTTTCTTTCTTATCTTCTTAACCTACAGGCTGAGAGAAAAGTTTGTAATTTTCTTTTAAAGTTCTTTATATACATTTATCAAGCGGAAGATGAATTGCTGCAATTCACTTTGCTCTCATGTACCTGTTTCTGAGGCGTCTCAAGACACCATTTTACAGCTTTCTTCTCAGATGTTTATCTCTTTTTCCTCTTTGTACCAATGATAATGGTAAACTGTTGAAATATTCCACTGCAAGAAGTTTCTGTATTAGTACAGTAAGGACTGTATTTGTACTTTAAACATTTAAGCAAAAAACTTTTCTTTAAACATTTAAGCAAAATATTTATAAATGCTATTAGTAAAAAAAACTCATGCAAACCTTGAGGCTTTTCTAAACTATTATTTTGCCTGCATGGATGAATGCCAATTACAACTTTATTATTCTGCACTGACCAGTTGGGAAGTCTGTGGCTTAAAACATGAGCTGTCTTCTCTGTAGGAAAATAATGGAGTAGCCCAAGACATTACAAGACCATAGGAAAGAGTTTGCCTAAACAAATCCCAGCCACTCCTTTTCTTAAAAATGTGCACATCAGTGTTTGCCAGGTGAAGGGAAAAAAGCTTCATTGTGAAGTCTCTCAGTTAGCAAGAACAGTCAAGGTAAGGGGAAAAAACCCATTTGAAATGTGCACTCTTTACTCTTTAACACAATAAAAACCCAGAGCACCTCCATCAGTGCCATTTATTTCTCAGCTGGGGAACTCAGATAACCTTTTCTTCAACGTTTATGCTCATCTTTGATTCATTACTTTAATGCTAGCAGAAAACTAAATTATGTCTAGTGTTTCATGCAGAAACTTTACAGGGACACCAGCTGTGCGCAGGATTTCTTAAGAGTATAAGAGAGCGAAGCATTACAGAGGGCACAGGATAAGCTGAGCTTCCAAGAGGCTCTTGTGAATTCAGACACTGATGGTGTCAACATAGATTCGATAAAATCATTTTCAACTAACACCTACGCTCAGAAATAGCAGGAGAAACTGTCCAGTCAGCTCTCCACATTCAGAGGCTTAACAAAGAAGAACGAATAGACTTGTAGATTTTTTTTTCACTGTCTGAACTTTCCTTGACTGAACTCTCCCTGAAAACTGGTACCGTGACAGCAAGTAATGTACTACTGAGCATTCAAGTGCATTGCACCTTTCTGTCACCTCAGGCCTGAGCAGCTAATATTTCAGCAATGAGTACTGAACCAGACATGTGACTAATGCATTTTAATGCACTTAGAAGTCTTGATAAAAATAACCATTTATCAAAGAAAGCTTTTTAGTAAAAAAGCCTTATGAGTTTGAATAGTCTTAAAGCCTGTGCAAAGTAGAACCAAATTTCACTCAAATTAAGACTCTAAAAGCCTTCAGAAACATTATTCAAAAACATTTTGATGTGCTGGAATTGTTAGCCACTTTATAAGTGACATCAAAGGAGGAGGAAATTAAAATCTTAGTAATCCTCTGAAATATCCTAACTTGATTACTTGACCTTGTATCAAACTGTTTGGAAGGGTTGTTATTCAGAAATGTCAGCCTGTCATCATCTCTGCTCCTGGACATTAAACTTCACTAAGCACGGTGTAAAAGTAGCAAAGGCATTGGGAAAAGGTGATACCTAATATTGAGCATCCGCCAAAACATGTGGAGGTTATTTTATTTCCTTACCCTACTTGTAAATTAGGACATTGCTACTCTGAATTAGAGCCAATCAAATGCTATGTGAATATTTTATTGAACACATTTCATAGTACGCTTTGGACAAACCGCTGAATAAGTTATTTGCGTTGCCTTGCATAGTGATAGTAATACTGCATCACTCAAGAACAAGAGCGAAACATTCTCCAAATGATCATATCATGAACTTTGCAGTGTTAACTAAGTCGTTCAAGCTTTTCCGCCTAGAACTGGTCAAAAACCATGACTTTACCCTACGCTTACGTCACTAGCCACCACCCTTGGAAAGTCTTCCAAGACAGTTTGCTTGGCTGACAAGCTGCTACCTTTTCTTAACAGCAGCAACCATTCTAGCAGCAAAAATGTTCAGGTTCTAAGCTGAAAGTAGCGTGTCCAGGGCTGGGAAACTGGTTCTTCAGTCCTTGTGTACTTCTGAAGTTTTCACCTACAGTACTATCCAGTGACAGTTGGGAAAATAAGGAACAGCTACCACAAAACCAAGAACTAGAGCAAAACAACAAAGTTATCTTATCTTATCAAGGCTATCTATCCTATGTGAGCTACACAACAGTGATAATGCTGTCCCTAACTAAGGGTGTTTCACCCCGTGTGCGAGAACCAATCAACACACTGAGTCAAAATGTTTGCTTTTATTTCAGTTCTGTGGGATTGGATGCTGGGCATTTAACAACAGCCAACACACATAATAATAAATTACAGCTGACATTAATAATGCTTCATTCACCACTCCTAACTACACATATGCATCTAAGCTCTTATTTAAAACACTTAGGGAGGTTACCTGATTAGCATGCTCATTATTCAGAAAAGGGTATGTATTTTAGTATTATCATTACCCAAGGGTAGTTTAGGGTACACTCTTGGCTCAGATTTGGTCCAGATGTTATATTTTTTGCTATCTTAGGTCTAAGACAGCAACCGCAGAAGAAGACATGAGACACACTCTTTTGTTTCGCATTCTATTAAAGGTTAAGTACTCTCCATGATGTCTAACCCATGCCCCAAACCAAAACTTCTTGACAAGCTTTTAACTTTCACAGAATGAGGGAATCATCAGAGCTTGAATGTCTCCAGAGAAGGGGACTCCACACCCTCCCTGGGCAGCCTCTGCCAGGGCTCTGACACCCTCTCACCCCACAGAAGTTTTTCCTCATCTTTGAATGGAACTTCCTGTGTCCCAGCTTGTGTCCGTTGCCCCTCGTCCTGTCACTGGGAACCACTGAAGAGAGTCCAGCTCCATCCTCTTTCAACCCACTCTTCAGATGCTTTTAAGCTTGTTCTTTTGACATGGATAAAAGGACAATAACTGATGAATAGGATCTCTATGCTTTTGTATCCTTTTCTATGAATCCTTTCTATCCTTTGTATATACCCTTTATAAAGAGTATCATCGTCCTTCTTACATATTTTTGTATATTTGTCAGTTAGTGAATTAAATTGTTGAACTTTTTCTAAAAGCTTTTGTGCTTACTCTAAAGGAATTAGTGCAAGAGGAAACCTGGTCAACATTTAGAATCCTCTGAAGTTCTGGTGTGCTTTTTAATAAAGGTCACTGAAAGCAGAATCCACATAAAGTTAGATACAAAGGTGTATATTTGAAATTTATATTTGATTGCAAAAGGTCTTTGAATGCTGAACAAGTTTGGAAATTTCTAATTAGCTGTCAGTGATTTTACAACATGTGCTATTCAGTAAATGCATCGATAGAACTCCCCCTCACCTTTACACAGAAGTTGCACCATGTTTTAACAAAGAGAAACTCCCCATGAGATATGTTTCAGATTGCAGAGCTGCACTCATTGTATGCTTTTGACTTCACTCTCAGCAGCGTGCTCTCCACTTTCTCCTGGATGACGGTGTTTAAGAGAAACTGAGAGCAAGAAAGCAAAATACTGCTTTGAGACCAAATGCACTACAGATCACCACAACTTCTGCTGCTCAAGCTACAGAGGGTGACCGGGTTTCCAGGTCAGAGGTTCAGAGGTTTACAATACTTGCTCTGAGAGACGAAGAAGTCCCTACCCTGCCAGAGTGCTCCACAGCTGTGGTTGGTTGATAAAGCACATTGATGATCTGGCTGGATGGTTAAATGTGAGACTGATCACTGTTCCTCTTGATTACTGCCACACAACACACAGCACTCTCTATCGTAAGAGCAATGGAAATTTCTTTAGAAAGTGCACACACATGGAAAAAGCCCTTTTCATACTTACGTGCAACACATGCTTTTTTTAAAAGTACCAGGGCCTGTTTTAAGACACATGAGCCTCTTCAGGATTGCCATCTAACACAGCGTACACCAGAGACATCTCCATCAGCTATCGCACTTTGAATGATCTTTGCAGAAAGGCCCAGCTGAAAGCCTCCACGCTGGTATCAATATAAACCTGTCAATGACCTACAAATTGTAAAAATCTTTACAAAGATAATTTCAACATTTGTTTCAAGAAAAGTACACCTGACAATTCACCTCCAGCAAACAGCAATTTTCAGTAAACATTTCCTTTTCTCTCCATTCCAGATGGATAATACAAGTAAAGAAATCTGGATGACTGAGTGAGTTATGGAACAAAAGCATTTGTTCAAAAGACTGAAACCCACAATCAAAATGAGGTAGATTTTAAAAGCAACAGGAAGCATTAACATTTCTCTGGTGCTGAGTATTTCACGAACGTACAGAGGAATAGTACAAGCTTTGTTCCTATTTAAGAAAACCTATTTTTACCACAATTGTGGATGTAAGAATTTGTAGCTTGATGCATTTATTTTTGTGCTGCCAGTTCCATCCAGCTGAAGGCTGCAGAGAGAAAATACGTCAGCACCTCTGGAGGACAGGTTTCAGAAAGGACAGCAGAACAATTTGGCTGGTAAAGAACATCTGCACAAAATTTTTTCAAGTTCTGTGTCTGTAGGAGTATTTATCAAACATGCAAACATAGCACCCTCACTTTTAGTCCTCTACATCAGCTGCCTACAGGAGGTTTTTGGGAGTACCAATGGAAGAAGACCGTTTCCTATCTCAGGAAAAATAAGAATTGCCAAAATTTTTATCACCATTTTTAAAATTCCTGTGATAAACACTTGCTATTTTTCATTCCCTTCCAGTAAATAACCGACCAGGTTTTTTAAGCCAGCTGAGCACCAGATACCCCTACTAGTTTCTGCTATTGATGTTACGAACTATGAAAAACTGAGCTGCTGAAGCATACATCCTAACACAGCTATCAGCCATGGCGACACCTGAAAAACTCTTCCAGGCTCAATGCTCTACTGTAAATTCCAGGAGAGCTGCACAGTGTCAGAATAAGGCCTTCAATAATCACATTGTGCTACAGAGCCAAGAAAAAGGAATGAAAGTGATAAACTGCAATTTACTTAAGTCCTACAATACAGTATCTGAAATTCTTTAAGATTGGTTGTTTTTACACTGCAAGGAGAAAAAGAAGAAAATGGATCTGCATATGAAAAGTGGCACTTCTGAAAACAAACGCTGGCATAGAGACATAAATATTGCAAAAATATTTACACATTTCTACTTTCAAACGCCCATCTTCAGACATTGTGGCTTTCATTTGAATAGAGAATGACCTGCAGTAATTTTGGCAACCATCCGTTAGGATGTACCTAATCACTGCCCTCCCAGCAGCTTTCTCTGTTGTATATATGAGAACTGTTAGTATACAGTGCTATCAGAACTGAATATGGAAAAACCAGAAGCCTAAGGGATGCAATAGGACACACTAATCTGGAACTTCACTTTTACTTCAGTTAAAGACTGCTTATCATCACACCTAAATTACTAAATTCCTGGGAATTTTTACTACTTTGGATTCTGGAAAAATGAGGCTAGAATAATATTGTAAGGCCTCATTCTGCTATTACCTCATCGATTTAAACTGTTCTCAATTTTAAATTATGACAATTTCTCTGGGATTCTCAGACACTAAAATCAAACTGGATTACATTCTTTATCGTAACGGTTATCTGAAACATAGATTAAGGCAGCCTTAACTTGTTCCAGGCACACTAATAAATGTATTAGATTCTACCTGCATATACTAGATCATCATCTAACTAATTATGTTTCTACAATGTTCCTCATTAGCTGTGAAACCTCCTTCATGACTATCAAGGAACATTTTTTTATTTTGTAAAGAAGAAATGAAGTGTATGTTATTTTTAGAGTCATAGAATTGTTTAGATTGGAAGAGACCTTTAAAATCATCAACCATTAACCTAGCACTGCCAGATTACCACTGAATCAGGTCCCTCAGCACTACATCTACACATCTTTTAAATACCTCCAGGTGGTTGCAAATACAGTAAGAGGGAGCATAACACTGTATGTTAAACTTTCTATGCAACACATTAAATCCTGGTATCCTGTGGAGACATAATCACATCAGAGCTGTAAGCACATGTAATACTTCTATTTATTGATATGTTGGAGAAAAAGAAGTAACCTTAGCTCACTGACATCATTTCATATTCATATGCCAACTACTATATCACTACTAGTGATACGCCAAGTACCGCATCACATGGTGACTGCTTCTACTGTCCTTCACACTGGCATTCAGTAAAATATGAATATGCACACAAGTCTCAAGTAAGTAAAGAACTTGCCAGTCACTTCAGCTTGCTGAATTTCATTAGAAACAAGCAAAACAATCCCCATCCTAAGACTTTCAAGATCCAAGAGATGCAGACTCCTGTCCAAGATAAATAACAATAAAACTCTGATTCCAGACTCAAACACTCTGCAATAAGCAAGGGGTTGTAAGGGACATCAGCTAAGAACAAAAGGTCTAATCAAAGCCCATCAGCAGGTAGAGCAGAAGTGCAGAGGGGTAAGGGATAATGAAGCAGATGAATGTCAATACTATACTTTGTTAAACAATACTGGACTGGAAATACCCTGAGAAGGCTAAATTATCAAATGCATGAAAAACAGCAAACCTACCACAATTGTTCAGAACTGGATCAAGGAGTGTGGCCTACAGGTGTCCTTTTTAGACCTTCATAAACTGTTCTGACATATTAACGTGCAAGTCTAGAGGTATTCTGGAGGCAACAGAGCATGCCCTAACTCTGTACTACTGTATGAGTACACGCAGGTTCTTTGCACTTGTGTATGCTGTTGCCTGCAACAGTATCAGAAACATGACCACTTCGTTTCATACATAAAGACATACTTTGTTGATACATCAAGAACCAAAACAGAGAAAAATTTATTCTGAAAGGGAACTCTGGAGGTCATCTGTCCAAACCCTGCTCAAAGTGTGTACTTGAACTGAAATATGCACATAACCTCTTCTTCCCTTGACACTCAGCATAAAATTTTTATGAAAAATAGATTCTTATTTTGGCACCCTCTTTAGAGTTCCACTTACTGTTCTATTTTTGTAAAAAGAAAACATAATGATATTAAAAGACTCACCAAACTACTTTTGCACTCTGGGTACTCATGTTGTTTTGAAGACATTTGCGTATTGGTCTTTAAGCTGGCAAACTGAAACAAAATGTCATACAAACAACAGCATCTACAGTATCACAATATCTACAACAACCTGGAATTTTACTCTGAAAATTCCATTCCATTTGAAAACAGAACTTTAAGGCCTTTGTAAGAAATGGGGACAAGGTTATTTTGTAAGAATCTACTCATTAGCAAGTTATTTTTATTCATATCATTAAAACTTGTCTTTCCTATTTGTTCAAAGAGAATGCCAGTTTGATCTACTGATCATAGCTTCTGTATATCCATGGTTTTCAACTTTTAGAATGTATGAATCTGTGCATTAATAAAAGAGATGTGGTTTTGTAAGAGATGTGGGTTTGTATTTCATCTTCTAGAAGCCTAGTAGGCATACAAAATTTTGGGTGTCACATCTTTTTGTCAAGATAAGGTATTTGGAAAAAGCCATTTATATCTATCAAGTCACTTCAGCTAAAACCAGATTCCATTGAGTAAATACCTTAAGAAAACCTTAAGAAGTTCTAACTTAGTTTCTACTCTAATAAATTTGTCAGAAACAAAACATACATGCAAAATGATAAATGAAACAGCCCTGTTGGTGTCCGGTTTTTTTTCTAATTTGTTTGCTTTGTTTCACATGAACTACAAAGTCACAGAAAAGCAAGCCACAGGAAAATGGCACTTTTCTGCAGTGTGACAGCCCACATGCAGGGTACTACTGAAACTCTCTAATATCAACCCAGTCTACAGCTGAGATTCCAAGACCTTGTTCTTACCCTATTTCCCAGGGTAATTTTCATTCCCAGAGATGCTAAATAAGATTTTCTGGAAAATGTTTGAATACTATGATCTAGATAAAGAAACAACATTAGGCTAAGTACATTAGCAAGGCATAGGTTATAACAGGAAAAAAAAAAATACATGAATTGGTGAAGTGCCAGCCACTTCTAACATAAACACATCAAGACCTGTTCTTTTTTTTGGGGGGGTGTTCCTTAAGATGTTTCTTTATAATAATTCAGTAAGAATCTCAGCTTTTCTTTTTTAAAGTTTCTGATCCCTATATTGGCTCAAAATAGCCTAAAATAACCTACAAAGATCATCTGTCTACAGCACATTAGCTCATATCCTCAAAAATTAAAGGAAAAAACCACCAAGATGATCCTTTAAAATTTTGAGTTGATCACGGTTTTGGAGACTTCACTCATTTTTACAAGTTTGGGTTTGGCAATGTCAAGTAATTTGTTTGCAAAATATTCAGGCATACTATGTCAAATTTAATAGAAGCAAGAAGGATATTCTCATGCTCAATGATTTTCTAGTTCAGTAAACATTTCCCACCTGCTGGATTTGCTGTTGAGACATATCATACATTTACTCTCTTTAGATACTACTAATTGTATTTTTGGAGTACTTTACAGTAATTTACAGTACACCAGTGTCTGATGACCATATGATACTGATGTTAAATTTTATTTCATCTGCACTAGTGTGCTATCAGTGTGGTTCATTTGTCTTCATGCTTTCTGGACATAGAAAGTACTCTGGTTTAAGATTATATTGGGTTGATGCTGACTTTATTTTACACTCCTTAGATAATTCTCTTTCAACAATAGAAATAATTAACAACATCCGGAATACATACATATCACAAGTCTGTGAGGTTATATTAGCTAATAATAGATTGGAAGGATAGTCTACATACATTTTATGGACTTTCATTGAATGTTTCTGTACTTCGTCCATGTATGACTTTGGATACTGTTTTCTAACGCAAAAAAACACTGAGTAGAAATTGAGGCAAAAACTGTAATTTGTGCTATGGCCAGAGCTACCAAACCTGGAGGGAACTCTTTGAGGATGTTTCCCTGGAAAAGCTATTTGAAAATGCAGCATTTTGGAAGGCATCAAACCAGCAATTGTTACAGCAATAAGATGCTACATAAGGCTCCAGTCAGAAAACATCCCTTGTCAGCTATCACATTAGTTTATTCACAGTCCTGCTCTTCATTGGCATAATATAATAAATATGCAAATTTAGTAGTTGTTAATGACAGCAGTTATTTCCCACTTTTGCTTTAAAACCCAATGGGAAATAATTACTGCTATGTATGTATCTGTTGTTTAGCAGGTACGTAAGACCCACCAGAAGATGACAAATATTCTGATTTTCCTGAATTTCTTTCTCTGCTTATGAATTTGCTTCTTATAAATGAGTACCAGGTCAGTGTCAAGGGATTCTTAACATAAGCACAGCAACAGCAGCAAAAAAACAGGATCTATTTCTCTTCTGCAGGACTCCCCAAGGAACTGTATCTGATGACTCAGATGCTTTACTACTTGTTTATAGTATTTGTATGCATAGAGCTGTGGGAAATGATAAAAGCTGGTACCTGGGGGGAAAAGAAAGAAGAAAATAAAAAAATCACTGATTAAAGCAAATGTTTCTGCTTGCCTGATTATAAAAGGAACAGAAACAAAAAGAAGTTCTAGGTTAATTGCAATAACACTTATCAAGAGCGACTGGTTGAATGCTCATCATATGGTAAAGCAGCTTGTCCAAAGACCAGGCACTAGGCTGCATCACCTTTCACACCTGTGCTCCTTGGTCAAATTCCGCTCACTCCATCTGCAGCAGTCAAAACCTGTCATCAAATTAACAGATGCAGGTGGTACCTTTCCACCTCAAAGGAGAAAAATGTCAATATGAAGTTTGCAGGTAACATGAAGATCAGAATAGAACGATTCTCTCCCTACTCTCACACTGAGGTAGAGCTCGCTCGGTGTTACAGGCATACCCTGCCACGTCAAAGATGCTTTCCAGAAAAACTCAGCAGTTAGACATTCAAAGAACAGTGAAGCCATTTTCCCCATAAGAATTCACATAGCAGCCAGGGATTGCTTGCAGATGCTTAAGAAAAATACAAGGGCAGTGAAGGGCAGGCTAAGATTCTCCCATTCAAATCCTAATACAACTGCCATGAGAAACAAGATCTCAATGGCACAAACGGAAAACAAAGACTAAAGGGATGCTACTGTGTAATCTCCCAATGAGATCCTCTGCACGTTTCTACTGCTATCTGTGTTATGATCAACAACAGAATTCCCAAGGAATGGACAGAGAAATGATGAACTGTAGAGTGTTAGTGTCTCTCCTTCAGTGCAGGGTTTCATTATCACCAGACAGTGGATCTGTGTGACCAAATGAACGTAAGCATACTCACCAGTAAGCATGTACTGAAGCTGTGTGAAAGAAATCTATCTTGCATGAGTATTTTCTCAATACGCCTTGCCACAGAAATGTTTCAAGATGCAAAGTCTGGTAAGCAGTTTGGAAGTTTAAGACAGGAAACACAAACCTCAGCACAAAACCAGGAAAACCCAAGTAAGACTTATAAAAACTTGCAGAGAATATGGAAATAATGTGAAGAACACATCAACAGTGTCCTTGAGCATACACTGTTCTGAGAACAAAAGGAACTACAAGACAGTCTGTCTTGTAGTATTAAATATATCAATATTTTGTTGTTACTAATGGATCTGTGACATGAATAAGAACATTTTACAGCATAACTGCTACACACGTGAACAGGCAAATCCGATTTGATATCTTAGCAGACTATGGTACAAAGCAAGACAGTCTGGTTTTGTCTTAAAGAAAGCTTATGAAAAAAGGGAGGATTATTTCTTCTCATCCCTAGTATGCAATCTTCAAAACCACCACTTGGCTCAGTACAACTTTGAATTAATATCTATAATGATAAATAGCTGCTTCAGTAATATGCTTTATAGCAAATCAAAAATCCATTTTCCCTTTTTCTTAAATGTGTTAATACTAATTATGACGTAGACGCAATATTTATGTTCCTTTTGGGGCTGCATACTTACTACTTATATGTAAATATGAAACAAAAGATTAGAGGAGTCGCAAAGCTTACTCTTAATCTGAATCCAGCATGTGTCGTAAAAAGCAAGGCAGTTGGAAAAGCAGAGGAATATGAGGTAATAGAGATTTAGATTCTACAATACATTCAAACAGACAAGAAGGGGATGAAATGTGCATTTGGGAAATGGGGATATGTTATTTTCTTCCTTTTTTCCTTCTACCTCCCCAGAAGTCGGAGTTTGCATCATATGTTTTCTCCTTTTACAATATTTGTTTGCCATTTCCAGTTTAACATTTAGTTTGCTATTTACTGTTTAAAAACAAGCAAACCAAACTAATGACAAGCCTGCTACCCTACAGTTCATACTTTAGAAAACCTAATATTTGGAAGTGTGTACACATATTCAAAAAAAAAAAAAAAAAAGAGAACCCTATAAAGACCTGAACTTCCTTCATATTCATACAAAATAATGCGTGAATATTTCTGTTCTGCAGCTTTATGATCAAAACAATCTATCTAAGCAAGGTTGTCCACTGCCAACAGTATCAGAATTAAATCTGTATTAGCTATTCCAGAACTGCTTGGACAATACTCCTAGTATAAAAGAAGAGCAAAGCAACAAAGCACTGTAGAGACGATACATCAAAGCTCTACAGAAGAGACAGTGCAGAGGAAGGAGAATCAAGTCTCCACTACAAGTAACCACAGCAAGAATGAAACATCTGAGAAATGTGGTGTTCAAAGGCTAACAACAGACACACTTGTGAAATCCTGTTCACACTGAGCCAAACACAGGGAAGATAAGCCCTACAAGAGAATGAAATTCTAGAGACTTCTTCAGCAAGACTCAACTCAATAACTGTAAAAGCTAAGGAACCTGGAAAAAACAAACAAACAAAAAAAAAAAAAAAAGAAAAGAAAAACAAACAAACAAACAAACAAAAAAACCACAAGTTTATGCAATTCCTTGTCTCTGTGGTCTATTTATACCTTTTTTTCTGACAGCAACAAACAAGGGACAGCAGGTCTGGCTCTGTTAACACCCATTCTTTTTAAAATTCATGCTATGTAACTTTAGAACCAATCTGAAAAGTCACTCTGAAGGTATGAAAATGCAAATCTGGGGTCCTCACAATGATCCTGAATAGTGCTGTTGACTCAATAATTTGGGAAACATCCATCAAGAGGCTATGATACTCGTCCCAAATGTTTTACAGCACTGTTCTCCTTCCTTCCCACTGCAGCCAAAAGATCAAGTTGGGTCTTCTCACAAGGAAAAGAAAATCAAGCTTCACTTTCAAACACTAAAGAAACCTCCCCAAGTTCCCAGAGAAACAGAAAAGTGGATTTTCTATGTATAGAAAGTGTGGAAATAAGAGGTGGAGTTGTGTCTTCTACAGAGGAGCCATCCTGATGCCTCTAATTCAGTGGTACAGA
Organism: Thinocorus orbignyianus; assembly: GCA_013400375.1. Taxonomy (NCBI): domain Eukaryota; kingdom Metazoa; phylum Chordata; class Aves; order Ciconiiformes; family Thinocoridae; genus Thinocorus; species Thinocorus orbignyianus. The sequence continues at coordinate 288,501 of VXBW01006647.1, read as the reverse complement.
AGGAAAACCAGAGGGGAAAATAACTCTTTTCATGATCTTTACAGGAAGGGCAAAACCTTTATCTACACACAGGAGAATGAGGAAGAATAAACAACCCATACAGTCCTGAGTTACTGTGAAGGCGGAGAGAGGACACGGCATTTTAAAGGTAGCACTGATGTACCCAATAATTGCCCATAAATAGGTGCAAAAACCAATGATTAATGCGCGAACCCCAGAATTTCCCTATAGCTAACCATCAAGAAACAGGCATTCATCTATCTCCCTTCTCCTATGTAATCTTTGCAACCTCTACTTTCATCAAGCTCATTCAATACTCAAGGTCTTGGCAGAGATTCCTGGTTCTGCTAAAGAAAGCCATACACACGCACATTCAACACAAGACAGCTCAGAGACTATTTTTTCCAAGCCCTCACAGCTCTGTGAAAGTCAGGAATGCAAACACCTACACTTCACAAGAGGCATAGCTATAATGATCCAAAACACTCACAACCAATGTGTACAAATACATCCCATCAATACTCAATGAGAAAATATGGCCTGTGACTGCCTCTGCTCCCTGAATCATAATGGATGAATTATCCTCCCACATCTAAAAGCAACAGAGACTGATTACGAGCACACTGTATCTTTTTTAAATGCAGTATTTAGTTCTGAGTGAGGGGTATCTCCATATCTGACTTTTCTGAATGCTCCCCACACTTTTTTCTTAACTAAAACAGCAGTAGTTATCTTGCTGGTTTGCAGTATGCCACTCACTAATTAGCCCAGGAAGGAGGAAATCTTGGGTTTTTGTTTGGGTGTGGTTTTTTTCTCGAATCACCAGCACTACCAGACACCAGGAATTTGGACCACACGGAATCTTCTTGCTCCACAAATACTGTGCTGCAGATCACCAGAAAATAGCAAGCTATGAAAGATGTTCTAGGCCATTTTACTGCAGACACTGGGGAGTTCTGTTCTCTAACACGTTTCAAGAACTAATTAATTCCTCATAGTCTGAACAGAGATTATTTTTCATTCGCTTCACATTAAGAGGAATTCTGTATTCCTTTTTCAAAGGCAGAAGCTGTCCAAAACCCTTCACAATGAAAGAAGATCAGAGTCAGACTTCTCCCAGTATTTCTCCTTACAGACCAAGCATACATTTACCTGGACCTGGTGCATATGTCTCTTGCCCCAATAAAGAAACAGGTATACAATAAATTACAACAGAGGGCAAAATAGCTTCCAGGTCTGTGTAAAAAATTATGTGTTTACATAGGTATATAATTTCCTACTGCCAGATAGTACTCTCCTTGTATATGACTGGGAAGCTAGAGACTTGGTTTATTTGTAGCCTTTTCCACTTTTAACTTCCAACAAGTGACAGAGTCATTAGTCCACTGAGTCACAGACACTGTAAATAATGCAGGCTTTGCATTGTCATTCCTCTAAGAAATTCTGCTTTGTCAACATCTTCCATAATACACTACAATACATGATGTAAACCTTGAATAAAAATATATCATTGCAGTTTAGGAATAACAATACGCTCTATTTTTGACATCTTAATGACAACAGGGTTTGGCAGTTAGAGTGAAGGAATAGGAAACGGTACTTAGAAATTCTGCTCCTTGCCCTGCCAATGACTTCCTTTTTATCCACAGTGTTGGCGGGCTGCTTTTGTAATGCTGATCCATGTCACATTAATGCAACTGAAGCACAGAGACCATACTCTTACTGCAGTCCCACTTGTCATAGCAGGGAAGTTATTTGTGTCTGTAAAAAGTTAAAAACAATTGTATTTACCAGCTTGATGGGGAGCTACACAACTAAATGAAACGTATGATAAATAGCTTGCAAGCAGATAGATATGATTGGCTGAGGAATTACGACGCGCTGTTAACTAAACTCATATTAAAAATGGTAACTGAATTGAATCTTGTCCCATATCACAAATCAAGCACCTTCAGAGGTCTGGAAACTTCAGGTATACGGTTGCAAACGTCTTTTTAGATTAATTTGGCAGAAGAGTGCTGCTGAAGTAAAGTATTAAGCGAGAAACAAATTCATTCAAAGGAGCGTCCAGTCTGTAACATGGGCTGGACAGAAAGAAAGAACAAAGGTTTCTAGGTTAATTCTAAAGAGCCAGGAGGTTTGGGTGGTTTCCAAGCTTTTCCAGGGCTTCCATCAGTAGCACAAGTACATATTCAGGCAGGAGTAGTGACTGTAAGTTTCACAAACTAATTATGAAGTTCATTCCAGTATTTTGCTATGGACTTTTGTAAAAAGAAATGACCCCTTTGCAAACGAGCTACTGACATTAACAGCAAAAGCAGAGGATTCACTACAATGTAAGTAAAAAGTGTAACTTTGTTGGTCTTCTTATGGTGGTGAAAACTGCAGGTCTCCTCCAGAACCTTCTGCCTCACTAATTCTCACATTAGAAGTCACAGGATTTTTCACAGGATTTCTCTTTTATGAGCAATCTTACTATTTCCCTCAGTGACAAATGTTTCAAACTGAGTAAATACAAGAAAAAAAAAAAGAAAAAGAAAAAAACTTCGACACCTCCTCCTCTATTAATCGACAAGTTCCTCCCTCATCTAGTTTGCAAAAGAATAACAAAGGAAGAGAGGCAGCTGTAAGGTAAATCCTGTAAAGGGCTGAGCAGTGAAGAGCCTTATGGCGTTTCCCTTAAAACAGAGAGGCATTAAACATCTGGTGCCTCTTTCGGAGGCCGAACAGCTGTCTGGCCTGGCCAGCTGCAGCACCTGGGGATGGGACATGCCATGCACCCATTAACATTAGTTCACTGCCTCCCAAAACAATTGTTCCCTTTTATGCCTCTATATCCTAGGGTGGGGTCACCCCAGGGCAACACAGGAGTCAGGACTAAAAGCTTTATTTTTAAAAACAAACTCACGTTAATGTCCTCCAGGGCAGAAGGGTCAGGGAAACTGGCATCACTGGTCACCCCTTATCATAACGGCCTTTACTCCTGTGCCACGGAGGTAGGACATGCGCCTGTTCGGGGAGAGACCGCTTGCTGTGTCTGTCAGACTACACAGGTAACTGGGCTTTGACTACAGTCCAATATCCCTGATTCAAAATAACTGCCAAAGGCATCTTGTATGGTATGATGCTATGATGCATCACAGCTGTCTGACATTCCAGACTGATCTGCAAAAAGCTAAGATGTGCATAAAGTTAGAAAAACAGGCACCTTTTTTTTTTTTTTTTTGCCAGTACCTCATCCCACCAACCTGTTATGACTGAGAAAGTATAATATTATGTGCTAGCTCTCAATATTCTATTACAAGTACTGTGCACACTTACAATAAACACGCCAGTGTCAGACTCCCATTGGTGTTTCTTTATCTGTGGATGTGAAGATGGTTTGAGAAAAATCAGCCACTCCTAAAAATGCAGAATTTGTATGCAAGGCGTAGTGACTGGCTTAGGCTATCTAAAATGGTGCAGGTTTTTTTGCTGGTCGAGTCATACCTCTTTGTCTAAATTATGCAACGTTTCAAAAACTTTGTTATTTGGAAATTCTCAGAAGATATTCTAATTCTCAGAATTTGCTCCTTGCAAAGTCTGCATGAACCTTGACTGCTTGTTAACATCAGTATTCATAGATTGTTTTTTTGTTGTTGTTGTTGTTTCCTAGACAACCACTCCAGCTTCCCCCTAGAGCTCTTGCTTTTGTGTTTCCTGATTAAGATGCACATGCTGCTTTTGGCTGATCTTATTTGTGGGAATAGTATTAATTTCCATAGGTGCAATATTGATTAACTTTCTCTTTTCTCAAACAGTATTAATTCCAGTACTTTATAAAAGATGGTAAGATTACATTAATTTTAACTTTGCTAAATTATAGCTTAAGCTCCCTAATGTGGAAGTTATTATAGGTTTTTTTTTGCTCAAGGCAATATCTGGATTACACAACAGACTGATTGAATTCTACAGTTCAGTTTTTCTAAATTTTTAAGCAAACCAGCCATAATTATAACATGCTCTTCTTGTCCTGAGTACTCTTAGAGCTCTCTTTTGAGTCACTCGCCTATGAAATTTTCTGAGGTTGTAGCTCAAGTTGTAACTCAAATATAAGTCGCAGGGATGTGGCTCCTCCATTGTGGCTACTATTGCTACTTCCAGTCCCTTGCAGAGGCTTCCTGATAGTACAAAGGCCATCAAATTTACCATCTTGTCTTGTCTTGCCTTACCTTAGTCTTGCACTGGTCTTTGAGTAGATGATTAAATTTCAGCTGTGGCCAAATTTCAGATTGAGGGTGAGGGAAGGAACTCTGCTAACGTGGGTCTAGGTGAACCTGGCTCGTGCGCTCCTCTCTCACTGCCTGGAAGTACCTCAGTTACTTCACCAGCTAGAGAACCCCACGCTTTCAGGCTCCTCTTTTTGGAAGAGGAACTACCTTGGAAAAAAATACAACAGTGTTAAGTTAAAGTTCACATTGAGTTTAAATGCCTGCCTCCAAAGGAAACAATGTTAAGAATGCGCTTAATGGGCTACAAAATCAGGACCCCAGTGGGAGCTAAGATCTGGCCAGCAAGTGTAGGATCTCTCCCTACCAAAATTAGATTCCTTTGTCTCTCTGAGCACTTACTATATTAAAATATTAATATACACATTATGTTGCTTTACTGAAAATTAATTATTAATTAAGATTGAGTGTTTATTGGCATGAAACTAGAGTTCTTAACATGATTACAAAATCTTACATATTGGACAATATATATATGATTTGTATTTCATAATACATTAAAACCCAAACACTTTAAGCCATATTTTTTCTAATATATATCTATTTTGTATTTTTACAATATGGACTTTTATTTTTGTGAGATGTTTGAATCTTACAGAATTTACACAGCTGTTGAATACATCTATTTTGCTTGCTGAAAACTTGTCTCAAAATCAAGAAGGTCATTTTGCTTAATGTGAAAAGCAAAAAATACCATTTCATGAAAATGAAGTGCAAGAATCTTAAGCAGTAACCATCATATGCATCTTTCACTAACACCATAAAAAATATATAACAGTTTATTTTTTTAAATCTCTGTCAACAACTAGTATTGTGTTAATTGTATTTATAAAGGGACCTGGGGAATAGAAAAAAGTGGATGAAGAGTGAGTGGAACTTTCCGATTTTACTTTTTATATAGTAGTTCTTAGGGAAAAGAACTTATTTCTCATGCTGAAGGAAAGTCCATTTTGCTTCATGCAGTTTATGAATACTTTCAAGCATAACTCTCTTATCTGAATTGTACTTGAATTCCCCAGCTGAGTAAGTTTTTGTGAGGTGTTTGATGTATCTTAAATTAGAAAGATTACTTCCTTAAGAATAGTGGGAGACAATGAAGTCCCACAGTTGTACTGCTAGAACGTAATTCTGGAGCATAAGCCCTTTTGTAAATATGGGACTAAATACACAACAGGTTTTCTGTTAGTATGCTGCCTTAATATTTTTTATAATACCCTTTACTGTTGCCTTGTTTTCTCATGTGGCTCTTTTTGGGGGAGTATTATACACATTCACTCAGCTTCATATGGTTCAGAGTTGTTTCTGGTTCCTTTCTTTCACACTAAAATGCCTCTGTAGTACATTACCCTGCTATACAAATTGGAAACTCATACTATGTTCTTTATGTACGTATGTAAATTGCTTTCATGTATTTATGCCAGTGGCCTCTGTGGTTGAATTGTATGACTGCTGAATATTCAACTTTTCTCCCTTAATTACTTTTTTCATGCCATTCATGCCTGCTGTCATGCTGTACAGTGTGTATGTAACAAAGTGAGGTGTGCTCAACTTCAGAACATGAGTTCGTTGCTAAAACTTCCCAGAAATATCTTTAAAATCTTTTCTGCCAACTGCCTACTGGAGGAGAAATCTGTTTGCACAGATATCACAAGTGAAAGTTTCAGTGTTTTTTTTAGGCACAAGATGTTTACTTTTATTTCCATCCTTCTACTAATCCACTATTATGAGATCTCTGATCTGCAAACAACGGAACATCATGAGCAACAACAGTCGCTCCCTATAGGCTCTCAATTTGCCATTTCCAATTAATGTGTTCCTGAGTGTTCAGGCCTACTCTCAATTGTATTTCCAGTTTCATTAGGTCAAAACTAGGCTCTTCTGTCCATCCATGAAAATTCGCTATTTCCTTTAGACTAAGAGAAGGAAAACTGGCCTATAGCTTTGTAATGAACACACTCTCGAAGATGTGGGGTTTGAATGATCCTATTTCATTAACCTTGGGCTATATGTCATCTCTTCCCATGACTTATCCACCCAATGTCCTTTCCCTCTTCCCTCCAGAACAATGCCTCCTCAACTGTCTGTGTCCCATTGCAGACTCTGGCAGTATCTCTCCTATTCACTCTCCATGTGTAAGCACAATTTTGCTTTCTTGCACTAGCACAAAAAGCTAGCACCACATAAATACTGTTTTGATACCAGCCTTCCTTTCAAAGGAACCTTTTCTGTTTTCTTCCAGAACAGCTATCCTTGAGATGACTTGCCAGCTGCCAGACAGCAAGCATGCACAGCTTCTCAGACAGTGAGTGGGGCAGACAAATTGATCTCCAAGCTGTCTGTTATGCAGGTCTGTAATAGAGGAGAATATGAGTAACGTCAACACAAATTGGACACCAGAGAAAGGCATCAGACAATATCCAGTTCCAAAATGATCCATTGGCACCTATGTTTGTCAGACATAGAGAAACAAGTCTAAAACACACATGGAAACATGAAACCAAATTGTGACTCTGGGAAACCTTTTGAAACCAGAATAAAGGCAATCAATTGCTTGGGGCTTTTTTGGTTTTGGGGTTTTTTTTCCTTTTCTTTTTTCTTTAATTGAAAGTCCTTGTAAAGCTTGAACCTACAGGCAAAAGGAAGGTAACAAATAGGAGACAAAGAGAACTCAGAGAGCAAGAGTCACAGCAGCCAAATGGTCACCTTGGGCTATGCCTTAGACAAAGCTGCCCTGGCTTTTTTTTTTTTTTTCCTGTGAGTCAACAGATGGGGAGACTTAGCCCACAGACAGTGTTTCCTCTGTTCTTGTCATCAGAACGTGGCACATTTGGAGAAACCAAGTACTGTGAATCCTCAATGGTACAGTTAATCTGTGCCGGCATTGATCTTAAAACACCGTGCACTGCATTGCAGCCTCAGCTAACCCACTTTTAATGGGAAAATGGTCACTGTTTATCCCTTGTTGATAGTGAACAGAACATAGTAACTTGACACTTGAACTGTTCAAAGAATTATCGTTTGTTGTAATGCTTAATTCAACACCATTTACTTTACTAAAATCTAACAGAATATGTACAGCCACAAAAAGGCATTTTTTTTCTCTTCTCTACTACATAGGCAAAACTTTGTAATTTGGATTTGCTAAAACTGCATCCTCCAGTGCAATGCAAGTTGCTCCATAAATGTTAAGCACCATTATTACCAGTGTAAATCAAAATGTGTAATTCTGACTGAGTAACAGAAGCCAAATTTCTCAGTAGATAGTATTATTACCAGCTAAGATCTTAAAGCTCACATCAAACCACATTGGAAGAGATGCTTGTCTACAGTGTGAAATCCTTTGGTCAAGGAAAATATTTGTATTGAAGCAAATGCCTCTCACATAGATGATGCTTTGTGAGTAATGCGTAATGACAGAGGAAAAGGAGAGAAAAAGAGAGTCATTCAAACAATCACTAGAAGCCCTAAATTTTTAAAAGAAATCATACTGTAATCTAATACACACAGGAGAGATACTTGCTTTTTTTTAGAAGAACAAGAGGGTGTGAAAAGAAAAATTCCGTTATAAAGATAAACTTACCTTCCATCATCCATTTCCAACATAGGCATTTCTTGGAAGCCATAAAATAGTTGTCACCCCCATTGTTTTAGCAAAGGCAGGTAAGGCATGTGAGAGAGACATACAAACACAGCATCAACTCACTTCAAACTCACTTCTTCAGGAAGAAGAGAAGAATGAAGGCGTCTGTAGAATTCATGCCTGCCATTTCTACATGAGGGAACTGATGGCAGATGTGATTCAGAGGAAAAACGTTCTGTCACTGGAAGCAAAAGAGCTGTGACAGGATATCCCTGAGCTGTACTGCTTTAGGGATCACATTCAGAACTCGTCTGGTATTGCCAGACTGGGCCATGTAGGGACACTTGAGTGTATCACTGACACCTTTTGTAACCTGGGATAATTCACACCCTAACTCCCCAAATATAGAAAGGATCTATATTGTTTATTTTCTTTCATCTAGAACATTATAAACTCTCTATGCTCATATATATGATTTTGCACACACACACATGCAGTCACCCAAATTGCTTCAGTTTTTCAGTTACAGTGTTGTTTCAGATATTAATTTTTGATATGAATATAGAAGATAAGTCTATATGTGCAGGAACCTTCTTGTCAGTTGAATAATATACTGACAATGGGTCAATACTGGATTTAGATGTCATTTGGTATGTGCATATAGCTTGTAATCTGTGTGTTCTCGTTTCTTTTCTAGTTTATACTTTGCTTAAAATAAAGAACATTAATGTGCTCTGAGGAATGTTTTTATGTATCTACACTAAGTAAGCATCTAATTCTCATGGAAGTAAAAGGAAAGCCTCACAGACTTCACAGTATCTCTGACCTTTCCCTCACATCTGCTGTCCTCTTCCTACACATGCATGTACACAGAGTCAAAAGATTTACAAAGCAGAAAAACAAATGGAGCCATCTGAGTCAGTCACACTGGGTCACATCCCTGCTTTGACAAGGTACAGTTTAACCTCGGTCTGAACCTGATTTTCATAGACCATGGGGAACAATTACATAACAACGAACAGTTGAGACACAAATAGACAAAGATTTTACAAACCAAAGGAAAGGTAAATTATTAACTTATTTTAAAAAATAAATTCTCACACTAGCTTATCTTGAACTAAATACTATGAAACTACAATCTTAGCATTACATTTTCTGCAATCATTCTCTTGTTGACCAGCTAACTTATTTGATATTTTATTGATGATCGTTATACTCTAAATTATTTAAAAAGGATGAGCCTTGAGGAAAAGATTCAACCTTAAGAATATATCTCTGTAGTGTGGCTTTGTGCTGCTTTAGAACGGGATCTGTATGTGGTCGGCCCTTGCACAGCCAGAGGATTCTCATGTTTGACACTTCTCTGTGGGACGCTGCTGCTGTTTCTTTTTCTGAATGTCACAATTAAGGATTTTTCAAACGGTCCCTGATGACAGCTACAGTCAAATGTACTGCATGGTTTTTTACCTCTCTGAATGAAAAACTTCTGTCTGAGAATTGTAAGATGCTATAGAAGACAATCTAACAAGCTAAAAACATTGGGTTATTTGCTCCCTTCCTCCCCTTTCATTCTTCCCTTATTCAGATGCTTAAAATTCTCACATTCGAGCTCAGTTACACCTAAATGGAACATTACATTCCAGTTTAGCAATATGTGCAATAAGGTGATAATTCATAATACAAAATCCAATCCCAGCTTACTGTGGTTGTAACAGAAAACTGCTTTTATCCCCTTCATTATATAGATGTGTTACGTGCCTTTACGTTGTCACATGTGATGCAATTTTGCAGTTATAGATGAAGACAAATTCAATAGAGAAGTGTAATTGTAAAGGAGAAGAACTGTTACGATCCGTGCAGATTGGAGACTGATCTTGGTTATTCATGAGGTTTTTTAAAACTCCTCCCTGTAGGAGAAATCCAACGGCAGGAGGGATCTGATGTGCAAGTCAGAGCACAGAGAATTTGAATAATTGTTCTCCTCTATAACAGTGTGGACGTTACGCAGCTAGCAGACTTTTTTCCCTATAATTTGACTCTCTTACTCATCTTATGCTATTTTAGTAAATCGAGAGATGACTCACAGAAAATCAGAATCCAGGCACAACAGAGATACCATATAACGAGTCATTTGTTTCATACAGGGGATGTTGGCAAACTTATGTGTATACACTGGTCTCCTTAGTAGACAGTTAAGCTTTTGACTGCTGGATAAATCTCTTCTTGCCTTAATCAGTTGCACTGTGACATTAGATTTTAAAAGAGGCTGGTTTTCTTATGGTAATAATGCTGCACAACTGATTCAAGAGCAACTATTAAGGCTAAAATTGTAATGAAAGTTACATGACTCTTGCCCAGTTTACTTGTGCTTCTTAAGAAGTATTTATTACTTGTTTGAAGAATGTTTCCAGACATACTAAAAACACCATTTCTGTCTATGCTGGGCATGTTCTAAAAAAGCAACAGGTGCATTTCTGTTTTGAATGTGGCATCAGATTTAAGCCTCTGCTGGGAGAAGTATTAAATAAAAAAAATAAAAGTTGAGAGAGCTCAGATATCACTTGGCTGATGTCTCTTAACTTCCATAAAGTGACTGAAAAGCTGAACTTGGTTTGGGTTTCTTTTGTTATTGTTTGTCTGGTCCTGCATACACAGAACAGCGGCATTTGTGAGCAATAACTAAAAACATACATTAAACAAGAATCCAGAGGCACAGTGCTGTATACTGTATGGTAAAAGGTAAGATTGCTCTGGTACTGCTATCCAGCATGATATGTATTAGTAAAATATGATGTTAGCAGTTATATGAGCTTAATAGCATGCAGTATGGAAAAATTCCTCTGCATTGCATTGGCCTTGAACTTGGCTGATAAGTTCACCTGAAGGCTAAAGCTAGCCTCTCTCATTGCATGTCATGACATTGAAAAGAGACCTTTGCTAAAGACAGCAGATGGGATAGTATTTGTTTTAAACTGAATGTTTCTTGCTCGCTCTCTCACGTCAAATGAAATTTCAAAGTGCAACCCTGAACATTTTTTAGCCCAAGAACTTCAGAATGAAGACTAAAGGACTGGATTCCTTGAATGTTGTAAGTAAATGCTAGAAGTGGCTCAAAAGTTCAGAAACAACCTCTCTGGGCCTTGTAACACATGCATTAATTCTGTTTTGTCCTATACTTTTCTATTCTATTCTGCTAGGCAAGTTCTTACACTGGCTATATCAATGTATGATCCAAGTACATTTGGAATTGTGTTATATTTTTGTCCTGTTCCCCCAAAAGAAATTATCTGTGCTGTAGCGTTTTGTGGGGGGAGGGATTTGTTTTATGTTAGAAAGAGGTGTTTGTACTTGTAGGTTCTTCACTTAGATCAGAAGGCACAGAGATTCATGATTCCAGAGTCTTGGACTGGACTCCAAGCATTACAGGCCTTTGTTCTCCCCAGAATTACCAGAGGGTGCACTTAGGATCACAGTCTTTGCTTTTGGAGCATGTGCTCAAAGCACTGATCTGATACCCAACTTCTGGAACTTACTTCAGCATAGCAGGTGACTTGTTCTCATCACCCTCAACTTATTTTTATAAGATCAGGAACAAATCCCTTATATCTGTTATCAAAACACTGTGGTAGTTTTTGTCCACCCTGTGGTGGACACAGATACAGCCAACTTCGTACTTACTTTTGTATGGGCAGTCTATCCTTTCTTTTGAAATCGTTATAAAACCAACTTGAGCCTGAAAGCCAGCTGAAGGTTTCACAGAGTCCTTCTATGAGCACCTCAGAGGAGTGCTGAGGGAGCTGCCTCCACCACACTCATCATCTTGTTACATCCAGTAACACCTCCAACAGCACTGCCTTCTCTCTTGGTGGTGCCTGGCCATTATACACAGACTGAACACGGGTCAAGGACACACCTAAGCATTTTACAAGTCCAACCAATGTTTGAATCAAAGAAAGAGTACTACTGCCTAAAGAAATCATTTGACACAGTAAATCACAGGCCATATATAAACAAATAAAGTGCCTAAAGTGTAGTAGAATTTCATACTTTAGCACAAACAGGCCATGAGCAGAGGGTGAGTTTCTAATTAAGAGAGAATTGCTATGGTAACCAAAGGTGGTCACACGTAATTGGGTGTAAAACCACATGAGGCTTCATGACAGAGGTGTCTGCATATATTATCCAGCACATTTTCTGTTTCTTAAATAGAAATACATTATTAGGTCAGACAACATTTTTCGTATTTTGCGTGCCTTCTTTTTCAGCAACCAAGAATGCATCTCCGTGGGGTTCAGTAACAATTTCAGCTCTTCAGTACCCTTCTTGCAGCCAAGGCAGCAGAAGTCTAGATGTGACTCCCTTGTGAGCTAAGAAGCAACAAGAGAGAGAGATGTTTCCAATGAATTAATATGAAGTTCAGGAAGGGGTCTCTGTTCTTTCAGTAATACCAGAACAGTCTATGTGCAAAGACAAGCTTGTAGTGAGGATTATCAGCCATAACTTTATCTTGATCACCTGTCAAGAACAGAGACGTGTTGTGACTACATGCTTCCTAACCCAATTGAATGGGACAGAGGAGCAAGGTGATTAACTCCCTATGTTGGCCAAGCAGAGCAAATTGGGGATGAAGGTAACCACTCCTCAAAATTCAGCTGTGCACGTTGTCTAGCTCCTTGGTATGATAGACTTGATATTACAGTGCCTATTGATCAAAGTTGATATTTTGTTACCACAGTTAGTGGGAGAGAGATAAGTGATAATCTTGGAGACTGAATTATCCTTTGCAACCAAGACCAGTCTGGTAAGAGCAGAGGGGATGCTTGAAACTCACACCACATCAACACAGTGACACCTGTTGCAGCAACCAATTGTGATTAAACAGATTTACTTAAATTTATGAAAATTATTTACCAACTTAAGCACTCCCTACTAGGGAGTTTTTGTTGAGCATTAACTAATGAGATTATGCATTATCTACATAAAGAATCACATATTATCTTTGTAATGAATCCTAATGAACATTAAAGAAAAATCTCATTGTGTTAAATTGTTGTTCTGGCACAAGATTTCTAAGGTTTCTATTAAAGCCCTTTCTTGAACATGTGGATGTAAAGGAAAGGTCAGATATTTAACTAAGAAATACCCGTTTCTATGTACCAGCTGCACTCAAAGGGCACAGAGCTACTTCATGCATCCAGTGTTCCCCTCGTCTAGGGGGAATCTTGTAACGTTCTCAGGACAGGACGGTTTCAGAAATGGGGAGGATAAATAGATCAGCTCCTGTGGACTTCCACTACTACTACAATTGAGAGAAGCTTTGAGACTTGATTCTGTTAAGAACTTCTTCAGGATCTTAAATTGCCCTTTTTCAGTTTACCTTAAATTTGTGGAGGTTCTCAAGGTGCACTCTATTAGACAGTTTCTTTGTATCCAAGGAGGCAATTAAAAAGTTCTGACTTAACACATTTTTGTGTTCCCAGTGTCTACAAAACAAGAACATATCTGTTCTGCGTCTTTAAATAAGGTAGTGGGATATCCTTAATCTCTCTGCCTCTGAAAAAGCTGCTCATCCACTCCGAAAGTGCAATCTGTACACACAGTCGGGCATTAAGGCAGTCAGGAAAAGCATATCTGATTGCAAAATAGTCAAAGGTATGTCAAAACTCTCAGCACCGTGCTGCCAATCTAATCGTTTTCTGCTGTTTCTGCATGTCGAGATTTTCCATTAATTACATCCCAGCAGGAGTTCTGCATAAAGCAATGAGGCCAAAGACATTTTCAATCACAAAGGGAAAGCAGAAGATCACAGCCTACCTCCGTCATACAGGGAGGAGAACCTTGCCCATGCTGATCCCGTACAGCAGCTGACAACAGATGCTATTTGTTAATTATGGACATATCCAAAGTGTCCTATGGCTTGACAGAACCTGTAACAGACACATTATCTACCTTCTTGTATCTCATCGTGGAACATATGGTAGCAGTTTGACGTAGTATGATTTGTAAATTTTTTTAATGTATTCTTGCATTGAATTCCTCACTCCTTTTTCTTGGTGCGTCAGAACATGTGCTTTCCATTGTCTTCCCTTTGTTTTTTCTAGTATCCAATTACCCTCTATTTTCTGATACAGTGAAACTACTCAGAGGTACTGATCTATCTCATTTGCCAATTCACACGTGGGTTTTTTTTCACCCTTATAAAATATCAGCCAGATGGTTTCCAAAAATGCCAATTATTGTTTGAAATTAAAGTATTACTTCAAAATACCTCACATCTTATTAACTGCTTGAAGCTATACGTATCACTTCAGATGCACAAAGAACTGTGTGTTCCATCGCTTTGTTAACGAAAAGCCTACTGAGAATTTGAACTGTTTCAAGACAAATCTGAGTGAAATTGTACGCTACAAAGTATTCATGTTTATCTAATGTTCAGATCTGATAAGCAGATCCTGCAAACTGTTCAACAGCTTAAATAGCACAATATAAAGGACATACTGATTTTTAATTTAGTCTTGCAGTTAAGAAATGGACTTGCATATGTACATCAATGGAGACAAGATACGTATTCCTGGTGATAAATGTTTGAGGCGTTATTTGCTTTGGCTAGTACCAGTACAGCTACTTAACTATATTAAATGATACTTTGGTTCTTACTTCTCTATAAGCTCACACTCCCCCTTTGGAAGGCACTTGGGGATCTCCACTGCTGAAAATCAATTTTCTTATAACATACAAAATTTGGAACGTTAATAACCATAATTTAGTTTCCTACCAGAAACTGAGATGTAGAAACTGCCATAGAACTTGACATGTGCAAATGACTTAATTCATGGATGAATTAGCACTTGAAAAAATAGCAAAAGAAGTAAGGGAAAAGGAAAAAACGTATAAAAATTAGGCATTTAAAAATCAGTATTAACCTGATAAACTCTATTCTTGCTATATTAGCTTGTTGTGTCAATATTTTTCCACAGAGTGAAGCTATACAATACAAATATGAAATCTAATTTACAATAACAAAGAAAGGTCTTGTATCTGACAGCTCTGGCAGACACTAGTTGGAATCATTATAAAGAGGTTTATGTCATGCAAAGTTGATGACTTAGAACTCAGATACTGAGTAAAACAAACCCTTGATGTACCTCAGCTGTTTCTGAACAACATAAAGCATCAGGAATAAAATTAATTATGAAAATATTCTTATAGGAAAAGATATAGTCAGCACTGAAGCACTACGTAAGGGTGAATTTGCCAGACATACAAATTCTAGAAAACTGGGGGAGGGCAGGTCTTTGTGATCCAACAGAGACTCCAAAAATACCTCAAGCTCAACACAAGGAGGTGTAAAGAGCAAAAGTCCAAGTACACACACACAAAAAAAAGTATGCCTGGCATTTGGGGAAAAAAAGTCAAAAGTCCAGAAGCTTACCCTGTTTTGTAAGAGGCACTGCACAACACAGAGCTGGGGCAGAGCACAAGGCTGCTCTATAGGAAGGTCATCTAACACTGCAATCAACGAATGACCTACATGAATGAAACGGCTATAAGATGGGTATATGAGTGGGGATACAAGATCACTTTAAAACTAAAGACAGATTTACTCAGCAATGACAAATACAATATATTGGGCGAGGTACAAGCACTTACTGAGCAAATCTAAAATACTGGGAAATAAAAGTGTTGAAAATGGCATAGATACTGTAAGTTAGAAGTAAAAACAAAGTTATCAACATAGTACTTAGAAACCACACATAACAAAAGCCTGCAGTTACAATGCAGATCAAAAAAATGGCACGAAAAATTCACAAAATTAGCATGACAAATACACATGTGCCATAGAATGCACAATGATTTTCTACAACAAAATCAAGCAGGCTTGCAATATATCAAAATATCAGTTACCTATTATTGTAATTTTGTGAATACCGTAAGTTCACTTACAATGCTTAGAAGGTCATTTGGAAAGACTGAGGTGCAGTAGCAAAAATCTTATTTTAAACCTTATCTTAGAAGTGTATTTGCTTGTTCATTTGATGAATTAATTGTACAACACTTTCTCCTCACTTCCCTAAAATTTCTGGTAAAAACAAGCAGTAAATCCCGCACAGGTTTCTTCCTGAAATGAGAAAAACTTCCAACTCTGTAGGCCCATGTAGAAATGCCAAGCCACTCCAACTTCCCAAATGCAACCAGAATCTTTGCTTGGATTCATAGAAAAATCACAGTAGTCCCTTTCAAAGAGCTTACTCTTCTTGGGATTTTAGAAGTGGTACTTACGCAGCAGCATCTGGACACGGCAGTGAGATGCAGTTAAATTCAGCCAGGCGCTGAGTTTGCCATGTGCACAGACGGGTCATTACACAAACCCTTTTCTTTCCAGTCTTCACTGGCCCAGGTTTGTTGAATCTACAACATTGCACTAGTGCTCCTTCTCCTAATGATCAGATTTCACTCCTCCCACAGCAGTTCAAAGGCTCAGACTTGTGGCAGACCAGGAAATGAAGCGCAAGTGGCCAAGAAACACCCATTCAGAACAGATACTTGTTCCACAGTGTCGAAACTCTGATCATCTGGTACAGTGAGATCTGTCACCTTCATAGAGCCCAAAAACAAGCCCCAATCAATAATCCAGGACTATTTGTGGTCTAATACCTCAAAGAGACAGAAATGGGGAAAAAACATGGCTTGAAATATTACTTTACATTTTGTAAGCATAATTTTGCTTAAGATCTTAAATAACTAAGATATGAAAAGCTTATACTCCATAACTATCAGTAGTTAGTAGCAGCATTAGAATTTTTCAACAAGTCTCATCCAAATGTGACTTTGGATGAGAAACATGAAAATCCTCTGGATTACCAAGACAGATGGCAGAACTTTCCTTTGGATTAACTAACCTGCCACAGGTTTTAAAAGATGCAGATATCTAAACACCACAATGAATTTTACAGTATGAANTTTTTTTTTTTTTTTACATACGCATCTCATCTAATCAGATCTCTGTATAACCGCAGTGGCTTGAAAATTTTTAATTTAATTAATCTGTGAGCATGAGGAACCTACTAAGGCTATGTTTTTTAAACTGCAGCTTTAGCTGGTGGAGATTGATCTTCCATCTTAAAACTTTCCTTTTCAATGAAGCATCTTTTCAAACCTGGCAGTTTGCTTTCACATGATACGGGAGCACCTGGTTATGGACTGGATAGAAAAGCGTCAGTCTGGATATCCAAATGTGTCACATCCCAGTAAAAGGAAATCAGACATACATATGTGGACTCTGAAGGTAAGAAAGCCCAAACTCCACAAAACAGTATCAGCATGTTAAGTCAATCCTTGCAAGAAACCTCGTCATTCCAGGTAATTTTTTTAGTTTCTTTTCCTATAAGGTTCTAGCTTGCAGCGTGGAGTATGGCTGATTGTACACGGGCAGAAACCACCAGGAAGAGGCACACCTTGCTCTGCTCCAACCATGAGTAGGAAGTAAAGGGAACAGTTATCCTCAGAACTTTTTCCCAGTGAACACACTGGTCATAAAAATCACTGCTCTTCAAGGGATTATGAGCTTGTACCCGTATCGCAGACCTTCACACAGACTTTAAAACAACTTTGGAATTCTCACTTTCTAAAAGAGGCAACAAAAGCAGAGGAAGACTGGAATTTCCAGAGCAAATTAGCATCATGGACATGAGAGCAGTACAGATCTCCACTTCCTGATCTGTACAGAATCAACAATTATACTAAAATTGACACTTGATTCTTCATTTCCAGTAGATCCCATGTAACTTCAGTACAGATCCTTTGCAATAGCAATATGCATGACAAAAATTTGCATGGCATTGTTTGTCTTCGTGTTTGTGCAAGTGATTTATCTAATATGTGATTAAAAACTGAAACGTGCAAGATTTCTTCGCATAAATACTACTCCTCATAGGATGAAATAACAAGTCTTTAAGAAATTGAAGTCTGATACCTGCATACATCATTCTAGAAATACACTGAAAAAATGAACATAAATCTTGGACGTAATTACAAAACAGTTGAAAAGGCGTAAGGCATGTTCTATTTCACACATGAAAGATGTTATTTTATTTTTTTCTTTGGAAAGTAGTATATTTCAACCAGATTACAACAAAATTACCACAGGGTATTAAAAAAAATACAAGAAAGTATTTAGAAAATTATATATATACACATTTGCTTAAAAATTCTACAATGTAAACATTAGCATAGCAAGTTAAAATAATATTACAAACAGTTTATTAATACTTTTGCGAATACTGTACATACATATGCTACAGAATTAATTCCTACAGTTTAACAGGAACAACAAAAAATTCCCCCCAAATCAAAAGGGAAATCCAGCCTCTTCCATTGCCAACAGGTTTGGTCCCACAGACAAGATACTTTGTGATTTATCTCACTGTTAAGTAAGAAAGACAGTGCAGCCTTTCAGAGTTAAATTTTAGACCGCATTTACATTTCTGTGATTTTTACTATCTTAAATGATTAATACTCCACCCAAACCCACCAGCTACCACAGTTCTAACTTCTGTCATGGCATCGACATCATTTCTAAAATCTTGTTCAAGAAACCGATTCCCCCCAGAAGTGCAATGCAGTTGTTGAGGTGCAACAAAAAAGATTTTTTTAAGTCCAGAAATTTGCAGTGATTTGTATGTTTGGAAAATTGATTCCTCTCTAAATATTTCAGTGCTGTTTTCCTAGTATAAATGTCATTATTATCAAAAAACTAAGCAGTCATTAACTAGAAGTATGCTCTGATTATTTTTTTAAACAAAATTTTATAAATAATCTAAGTTATCTATAGCTGGACAAAAAAAGCACAGTTAGTGCAGAGTAAGAAATAAATGAAATGTGCAGTGTTGGACCACTGTGTAGACCAAGTGTTTTATCTTCCATTCCATATGTGCAATACAAAGCAGATTAACATATTTTTAAATGTATTCTATATTTTATACGTATAACCTCGTATATTAAAGTGAGTCTTTCAATACATAATGCTGAGAAACTACTGAAATTGCTAAGTATTTAAATTAATACTCTATGCGATGCAGGGTGCTGACTGAAATACTCTAACCTACAGAGACTGAAGGAGATAAATTCTTTATTTTCTTGAGTTTAACCACATCTCCAGAAGTGACTCAAGCTCCAACACAGAAGTAGCATTATTGCTTCCAAGGAGAAAAATGTGTTAAACATTACACGTGTTTGTTTTCAGGTATACTAGAGCTCCAGCTAGAAGAGCACAGTGTTGTTATCTAGAATTGCAAGGGCACCTAGGAGCAGAACCTAGTAAAAAGTCTTCTTTGTTCTTTTCCACAGGTTTCTCATAGTAATTTCAAGCAGGTAACTGTGTTTCTGTCCACAGGTCTATAATATCTGTCCTCAGAATTACAAGATACTAGATGAAAAAAGTTTGGGGGTGGGAGGTTTGAGCCTTTGAAATGGCATGTGACTTACAGCAGAACTGAGATCCCTGCGTGCTTTGAAGCAAAAAGAATGACATCCGTATCTGAAAGTACTAGACTGATTCCCTTAAAGTATCACGTTCTTAAACCATTAATACATCCTGACAGACAGTATCACGAGTTCACTGGGAGCTCACCGAGCCTCATCTATTATTAGCTTGCTGCTCTGAGTCAGTCAACCCCATTTGTTAGTAGGTTCTCATTAATTAATTGGACAGATCTACCATGCAGATATTGTTCCATACAATAAAGCATCGCTTTATAACAATGAAATGCAGCTTAGCTAATAGGTTACAGTTTTGAGTCAGTGACCTTTAACACCATTATGCCCTTTCTCTAAATACTTGTATTAAACCAATCACGATGGTTTATGACTTGCAGTAGATTCTGTAAGAAAGGATAATTTGATTAGAACTATCATACCAACAATGCCATAAAGACTTTGAATTATTAATCTCCCTGAGACTATGTCACTTAAAGGATGTATCAATTTAACCCTTTATAACTATGTCAATATCCTGCCCCATATAAACCCAGGAAAAAAAGGCCTTCATTTAATTATCTTCTGAGATTTTAGAGAAAACACAGACAAGCTTTTAAATGGATTAGTAATGGACCCATTATGGTATATGGTATCACAAAGTGAACATTGTTTGGAGACTGCAAGCTTAGGAGCTCATACACAATTCAGCTAAAGTTACCAAAGAATGATTTGTACGCAGTAAACAAGGTTAGTATTTTTATGTGATCTACACACACGCATTAAAAATTACAAGATGCAAGATAATCAGGAATGAAATAATTTTAAGAGGCATACATAGATACAAAAAAAAAATCCTTCTAAACAGCTAAAAAAAAAGTACTTTACATTTAGTCTGCACTAAGTGAGATTTCTTACCATTTGCAACTTTTTGAATAAGGAGTACTTTAATCTGTGAATTATTTTCTGAAAATGAACACAGCTTCATATAAGAAAGAGATACATCACAAAGGTTTCCACATAGTGTTTGCTTTCAGATTTACTTGCAATTCAATGTTAATAGATGTGTATCATATTTCTACTGAAAAATAAAATTTGAATGGTTTCAAAGTAGGACCATAATTATAGCTACCTTTCTTTGCAACAAAACCAAATTAAACCATCATCAGAGTATCTGTCAGACTGATGAGTTTGGAGAAGAATTAACTGACAAGCTACTGACTTCCCTTTCTTCTTAAATAAATGTCCCACTGTATTTTACATAAAACACCAACGATAATTCATCTTTTAATAAAAACCAATCAGCTAGCTCCCAGGCCAGCCTTTTCGATTTTCTATTTATCTATTTATTTCATAAATGAGGTCTCTTACTGACTGAAAAATATTGCTTCATTTCTGTGACATGATTTTACTTTGTGGTATCTAATCTACCAAAATTTCTGACCTGAAGAGTGACTCCCACTCCTCTTTGCCTCATTTTTCTGTTCAGTGCAACCTGTCCGCCGCACGCTTCCACGGCAGGGAGCGAGCACGTGGGGCTCGTAGCCGGCACCAGCCCACCAATGCTTCCCACCCTCCCAGCAAGTCCCTGCTCACTCAAGAAGTGCCACTGAAAAAAACTGGGCTACTTACCTGCCTGACCAACACACAGCGGCCACAGATTTACAGAACAGAAGCTCCAGTTTGCTAGAACTTTAGTAAAGTTCTGAGGGGAAAGATCTGTTATTACATCAGCTTGTTTTTCTGCAGGGTAATAACAGATTTCAATATCTACTGATGTAAGAATTTAATAGAATGAATGGATAATAAAATTACAAGATACATCAATTTAAGTAACATTAGCCAAAAAAAAAAAAAAAAATTTTTGAGAAGAAAGAGGTTCTTACACAAAGGAAAACGAGAATACAATTGATAGAGAATTTGAATGTACACTGCTTAAACTTAATGAAGAGAAGAAGACAGTTAACATATAATTAACTGCCTACGGCAGTGCAGCTAATGGATACTGAACTGGATTCCAGTTAATCCGTGTCAAGACTTCCATCACTTGTAATAACTCTTGTCAATTTTTTTAGTTACTCTTACAGTAGTACCATTACAAATTACTTTTCAATAAGAGGTGATGGGTAACAGGCACTTTCACTACAGGCAATTTTTAAGTATCACTATGTGAAGGGTTTTACAAAATCAGAGTAAGAATTCCACGCTGCCCTCTCAACAATGAGCTGTTCTGTAACATCAGCAACAAATTAGTAACAAAATATAACCCAAGACTGGAAAATACCATTTTGTACCACGCTAGTTTTGTGGATCCTTGTGGTGGTTTGTAGTAATCAATAATATTGCACCCAGCCTTACAGCAAGCTTGAAATTCCACTAAAAATTATTACATTCTCTGATTTTAAAGAATTACTTCCCACTAATGAAAGCTATTGAGAATATCTAACTAGAAATGTATAAAAGCTATTTTCCACCTCTAATGTTTTTCCCTTGTCATCTAACTTTGTCAAGATTTTAAAGACTTTTGTGTGTGTCAGAGGTTTACAATAAAAAAACTCAGTCATTCTATTTACAAAAGGCAATAAATTAGTGAGGTTCTTTTAAGCACATCTGTCTGACTTACTAAGTAGTGATTGATAATCAGAACTGTTCTCCTAAGGAAAAAAAAAAAAAGTCTTGACATGATGCCCATGTCTCTCTGGAACAGAAAAACGTACATGTTGAAAGGGAGACAACACAGTCCAAACAAGAACTGCATAGTAAAACAAAGGAGGATATGTGCAATGCAGCTTTACAAACCAAAGAAAATGCCTATCAGTTTGCTGAGCCCTCATGAAGAGTCCTCATATTCTTTTGAGAAAGCAATTACTGCCTTCCAAAGTAGTTAAGCAGGATATGACCCTTAGTAATGAATGTCTCTTTTCAGGACTTGAGTTGATGCAGCTGTAGTCTCTTCAGGAGCTTACGTTATCAACACAGGCTAGGAAGGAATCACAGAAAAACCTCAAGTACATGGTGCCAGCATTCACAATGATGAAAAAGGGTCAAAGATCACCACTCTGAGGTTCCAGGCTTCGTGGCTCTCTTTGATGGCTGCGAGACAGTTTGGGGAAGCGTGTAGTATCTCTCGAGCGATTGCTTTTACTTATGGCTTCTCCAGAAGGTGGGATATCACTAGGAAGACAAGAAATAAAGACAGAAGTAGCTAGTTTACATTATATGTAAATTATTCCATAGTTATTCCAAACATGGAAAAAGCAGATGTTATGAGAGCCTGGCACATGACTGCAAAGTACAGCACACATCTTCAGCTACACAGAACTGCATTCTTTCTACTGGTGTCTCAAGTGTGAATTAAAAATGGGCGCTTTCAAAAATGAGAACTAGTAGAACTTTCAATACTTTATGGAAGATTGCAAAGTACAGGAGAAAAGCGTATCTCTACTAGCTGCGGTTCAGAAATGGTGAGGAAAGCATTTTGAAGTGATAAAAGTACAAGCAAAATAGACAAGAGCTTGGATGATGCTCTACTTAACAATCCTCTAATTATGGATGGATGTATCATTACATGATGAAGAACATTGTAATACATCCCTGTTGGGAATTCTTCAGTCTCTTCTGACCCACAACAGACTATAGCCTTACATGAACGAGCCTTTTGGAAAAGGCTCCAAGTAGTAGTACATTGAGTTCAACAACAAGCAGTAACAGAAAATTCCAGCTTACCTAGGTGATATTCAGAGGCTATAGACTCCTCGGAAAACTACAGTATAAAGGGATAGCATTGTTCTTTTGCCATTCTTTCAGAGGACTCCACATAGTTTTTAATTATACTACTTATATACAGATCAAGAAACAAAACTAAATTTTCCATTTTGCAGTTCAGCTAGGCAATAAAAATACACAGTGTACAAAGCCAAGCTTGTATTTATAAGTTAAAAAAAAACCATATAACATCTATCTTCAGAGTGAGTTAACAAGTCTGTAAGGAAGGAACTGCCCATCTGCAGCTCTTGCCAGGTTAAACAAAGACTGACAGATTTTAAAACAACCACTGAATTTACTCTGTGTGGTTCTTTTTTTCCTCGGAGTGACCTCCCTGACAGGTCGGACAGTTCTGCAAAAGCCACAAGCACACTCGGGGCCCACTAGAGCCCTTTGAGCACCCACATGGCTGAGATGTCAGCAAAGCCAAAGCCCATAACACCTCCTGGGACTGAGTGGAAAATTCCCTTGCAGGAAGCAGAGCTACAAGGTGAGGCAGCACTGTCACTGGTAGCTTTGTAACCACAATCCAAACATTGGCTGTTACTCACTAAAATAATAATTAAAAAACAATCAAACAAACAAAAAAACCAAACAAAAACAGGAAAAATGTGTTCAGTTCAGATGCTAAACATTAGCAGAAAACAAAATTCTAGTTTTTAATGGCAGTATATTTTACTTCTCTAAATTTCTGAGCACAACAGTCCAAAGTAACCTTAGTTAAAATAATAAATAATTGTTCCTTCATATAAAAAAATTGCTTAAAGTATCCGTGTTGTATATCCTCCTCTTCGCTAATAGCAAGATTAACAAGTAAGGTCTTTAATTCCTTGTTTTTCTTGTCACTAAAAGAAAAGCTCTAAAAATTAATTTATCACATGCTATTAATTCTTGGTAGCCAGGGATAATTGGACTTCCAACGCTAGTCCTATGATTTCTTATTTTCAACCTCAGCAAAACTATCTAACTTGCTGTAGAGAATTCTGATCATGTGAATCCAATTTCAGCTGTACTCATTAGCATGGATTTCTTTTAGTAACATGAATATTATTACTCATTATTTTTCTACTATTTATAAAATTGCAGCAATGCAGTGTTGATATTCTAATGCTTGTAAAATTGATCATGGGATACTGGCTTTACAGGGCTGCGATTCTGTGTTAAATATGTATTCTTCAGATCATGTAAACAGAAAAGCATCTAAATATCAAATATATAATGGGAAAAAATTAAATTTCCACCTCGTTGGGTTTTTCTCAACCTAAAGTAGGTTAATTAACCAGCATGATGGCAACTGCTGATATTACTTCAGCTTTCTGAGGCAGAGAGTGAGCCACGCTATGGATACACAGTGGTTTGCAGGAGACAGCAGAGCATTATGTGCAATTACTGTGATGTGGGGACTCTTACGGAAAGGACATTTTAATCCACAAGCTCCTCCTGCTGGCATGTCCATAACATGACATCAGCGTCAGTCCAACGGGAAGCCACTTCTCCCTTCTGGAGGAAAAATGCCATTCAAAGAAAAAAGTGCAGAAGGCGCAAAATTAATTCTCCGCAAATGAAGGGATGTGAATTAGTATCAGTCTACCCTGATAGGCACGGCTGAAGTAATAAGATCATATTAGGACGATTACATGAACATCAGCATCTGCGAATGGACAAAAATTGGAAGTAATTCTGCTAATTTAAATGATGCTACTGCAGAATGAGATATATCTAATAACAAAATTAGAGATAATTTGTCTTAGATATCTAAGTTAGAATTTGGATTGTCATTATAAAAATTAAGACAAATCATTATGTTACGTAGATACAGAAACTAATTTATACCTGAGGAATAAGCTCTTCCGTGCATCCAGCATGGAAAAGGAAACCGGAACCGAAATTGAACTGATCAGTGTTGTATCTTGAAAGAAGCTGAGTGTATTAAAAAGTCATCATACCTTTTAAAGTATGTATCTCAAGCCCTTTTCCATCCTCCCTCCTTCAAAACCTGATGAGAAAATTTGTCACCTTGCTTGTCTGTTTTGGCTCTAAAGCATTTTACTCTGCAGTTAAAATAACGACTTTCAAATAACCCCCAGAATATTTAACTACTAAATTGGGGGGAAAAATTACCAACCATCCCCAAAATGCATGATGTGAGGAAAAGATTAATCTCCCACATCTTATGTCAGGAATACTGGATTTAATAATTTAGTTCTGGTCTTGAGTTCAAACAATGCTTATAGAGTCTCTGTCACTAAACGAGATACCTTTTTAGACTGTCTGGAAGTTCGACAGGTCAGATACTCCATGGACCCTTGGGCAGAGGCACAAGCACCTCCAAATGATCCTGTCAGTATTTCTGGCAAATGAAGATGAAATTGAGAGACTTGTTCTGAATCTATTTTCGCCAGCCTATGTTTGGGACTGGGGAGGAAGGAAAAAACATATCTACATGCAGTGCATGCAAATCCTCCCGTTTGTCTCATTCAGGAAAACCAGTCCCTGGGTTAGATTTTGGGGGCTGAATTAGGATTCACATGTAGTTGACAGTTCTACTCCGGTTAAAACACAAATTTAAAATATGTAAATCTAAACCAGGGAGTAGCTGTTCTAGAATAACTCTTCCAGGTCCCTCAAGTGCCCGTGGTAAGCACATACTCTTTAAGCCTACACCCCAGTTACGCCTGTTCAGCTTTAACAGAACACCCTTTTCACTCTATCCACCTTCCCAGCCACTGAACTCTTCCCAGGGTTTCATTTTCTAGGCTGAACCTGGCAGGCAGCCATACGCTTGCCAGGCATTACCCTCTGCAGCCCTGGAATGTCCACAGATTAAATACTCAAGTTCTTATCTACATTCTCACCTTGTCCCATTCTGAAGAAAAGCAACCTGCTGAGGCAATCAGTTCCTTCTTCCCATCAGGTCATTGGTTAGCTTTTAAGCATTCCTGCTTGATCTGCCCAGTGTTTGTTTGGATACCAATTCAGTTTCATTGATTTTGTCTTGGTGTCAAGTTCTGCCTCAGGTGCATCTATAGAAAATAGCTTAAAATAACCGATCTTTTTAATCAGCTTCTAGTTTATTCATCCTTTCCATTTATTGCTCTCCATGTAGCACAATGTCAGCTGCATTTTATGTTTTTTTCTTCATAACTTAGCATATGGAACTGCAGCATTCTCTTCATCGACGTTGTGAATGTTTGAACGAAGAAATTTATCTCCCATCTCATTGTCTACTCTCTGGGATGAAATTAGAGAGATGTTTCTTATAAAAATAGTATAACATGTCTGCAACTGGTAATACTTTCATACCAGCCAGAGAAGTAATAAGCCCACCTTGAGAGTGTAGCAAAGCTCAGAATCAGGTATTTCATTCATATATATATATACACATACACACATATGTATCTCTCATATGTAAGTGCACCTCTGGAGACATTAATGATTCTAGCTTTGCCTGTATTAAACATACCTCATGAAGAAAGGAATTAGCTGGCAGATAAATTTGGTGACTCTTTTTTGCCCCTTTCTTGTGTGATTAATATTTTTGTCATGATAATAATCTAATTTCTGGTTATAACCCAAATATTTAATGTGGGTTAAATCAGATTCAGGCAGGCAGTCTCCTCAAAAAGGTAGTATTAAACAATGCCTATGCTGTAGCAAGAAAACCTTATTAGACAAATGAGAACTAATTCTGACTTTCCAATACAACTGATCTCAGCACCTTCTTCTGCCGATTAAAATCACCTAAACCACCGGCTTAGCAGCATTATTAACTAAGACTCTGACTTCATCAAATCATTTTCTATACCTTTGTAGCTCCTGTTTTTCAGTGATCTGGGTAGAATCCTTGTTTCCAGTTGCTGAAGTGTAAAAATAACTGGAGCCACATTCCCACCACTCCCCATTTTGTAGAAATGAAATATAACTATTAATAAGAAACAGTGATATCCATCTATTAACACAAATAACTGAGTTGGGGTGTTTAAATAGTCGGTGATTAACAGAAGAGATAGAAAGATATGGGCAGTTACAATCTTTCTATAGTACATTTTGACATCGAAAATCCTGAAGACACTGTTAGAGCAAAGTTGTCGGTTCAAAAACTGAATAATCATTTCCTACCAAGATTAGATCTAAATTAATCAAGAAATGAAAAGCATTAATTCTAATGCTCTAACCAACTATTTCATTAATGTACAGCTCCTTCTACTTCTACATACATATTTCTACAGCAGAACAGTCTTTAAAATGACGTATTTAATCTCTTCTTGCCGTGAAATAATCACAAAAACATAACCATGCTTCCATTTGTAATAATTTGAGTGTTCTTAACTTAAGCGTTCTCACGCTACGAATCAGTTCCCATATCAGCATGAAGATTCATAAACATCATCTGCATTGAGATTTGAATTTTTCAGTAAACCATGACTCTCCATGGAATTCTCATCAGACCTTTTTTTCTTCTACTAACGTTACTTTCAAGTTGGCATGACAAGATGGTTACTGTACAGTAAACACTTAGTACCCACTAGTTATATCCTACGAAATGAATAATGCCCATGATTAATTTTGGATAAAATACTCTCTCTTTCATTCAGGAAATGCTCAGAACCCCGTAAAAGTGACCTTTCATTAGTTAACTCCTGAGCAATACTTATACCTAAAGCCTTGTTCCTTGGCTTTCTAGCACATGATAAGGTCTGTGTTTGGGGATGGTACTTGACATTTTCTCTGCTGAATAATGTAATAAATAATGTAATAAATACTGTACCTGTGCAAGTCATCTCTTCACAACTAACTAGAAAGTCAGAAACCACTGAGCACACATGTAAGTTCACCACAAAGCACTTCTTATTTATAATTGATCAAATGGTTTTTGTGTGTTTTGATGACTACTTGGAAGGCAGTAAGTTTGGCTATTCCATCCACTTCCACCTAGAAATCACCAACCTGCTCTCTTGAGGGTTAGTTGTATTTGTGTAAGCAATATAATCTACCTCTTCTCAGGGACAGATAATTTAATGAAGCAGAACATGTTCCAAGGTTGTTTATATAATAACAAAGTGCAGGATTTGTTTTCAGAAGAACAGTGTTCAGTGAATACCTGCATTATTTTTTTCCTGCTAGCACTGTAATTATCATCTTTAAGGGAAGCAGAGACAGATGTAGGATACATTTTTATTGTGAACACTGAGGTAACTAAGCCCAGAAGACGTGCATCAGAATTCACAATGCATCATATATGTGGAAATAAAAGGAGTAAAACTCTTGTTTGACAAGCAGCAATTTCAATGTGCTGAGACAGCAGTGCATCACAGTGACTAGTCAGGCACCTCCTCCTCCATATTCACAAGTTGTTTGCACGCAAAAATGGCACGGAATTCAGACAACTTTAATTACTGAATTAGCTCTTAAGCAGCCCATAATCAATACGATTGGTGGTGGAAGTAACAGCAGAGATAATTTACAGAAAGTGTGTTCTCAGACACCAGCATATGAAAACCAGTAAAAGGAGTTACCCGTTTGAGCTACCCACTTCTAGTCTACACAGAACAAAACATGCAAAAAGACGACCACCTTTCATGCCAAGCAGCTGGGGAAGAAAAAAAAAAAAAAAAAGGAAGATTTACTATCTCCTGTAATTTACCTAATTTTGCCAATACCACAGAGAAGAAAAATCTGAAAGCTTAAAACATTTCTTCTTACCTGTTCATCCTTATAATTTACCTGAGCTCACCACTGTACCTAGTTTGACTAATTTAAATTAAGAACTTGTTGCGCATTCCTGCCTCACTTCACCATGGCCAACTTTGAAGCTTTGACAGCAGCCAGTTGAGCTCCACAGGTGAATCAGCGCTGTCACCTGCCGCCTCGTGCTCTGGAAGCTGTGCCAACCCTTCCATTTGCTCAGGAAGCAAACAGCTGCCAGGGCTTTCCTTCCGAGCCGGGTGCTCTACGCCCCTTGGCTCTTTGTGCCTCCAAATTCAACCAGGCAAGAACATCTGCCCACAAGCACAAACAGCTACAATTCTCCACACCCTTTAAAGAGCCTTCATGGGAATAATGCAGCTTAGCTGTCCTAGTTTTGAGTTTTGCAAGTAAACTGCCCGTCATATGAAACAACCTGTACAATTACTATTATTGTTTTATTTTTAATAACAACCCCCCCTTTTTAAAATTACCATAAAAGGAAACGGAATCATAAGGAAAAGTTGTTTTGATTTTCCAAGCTTGAGTTTTAATCGCTCCATCAAGCTAAGAGGTATCAGCTGCTTCTCTCCAGTATCTTCACTGCTCATGAAGATTACAGCATGATACTAACATATGCAAGAAGGCAGAAGAGAGCTGACATGACCGTTCTCAGGGGCAGATCCAGATTTGAATGGGCGTCATGTTAACAATAATAGCTGTGAATGTGAAAAACGAACAGACTTCAAGACTGTTCCTAGAATGCTACAGAATCACCACTCTTTTCTGAAAAATACACTAGCAATAAAAAGGTGAAAAGCGGTGCTTCATAGCAACCCCTCTTTATGATTTTTGTTTTTATTTTTTATATACTAAGTGCAACTTACTGCACTCCAACCACGAGCTAGATACTAATAATAATCTGTGACCTAACACCTCAAATATATAAGTCTTAATCTCAACCTTTGGGAGCTTTTAGTTCGGTCTTGAATTTAGTCTATTGATTTTAGCTTCTCTAAAAGCCAAAAACAAAACCCAAATCAAGTTGGTTAGCACACAGAAAAGAGCATGCCTGCACCTGGAAACATAATCACAGAGAGAGTGGAGGCACAGTGGAATTAAACCTGTACTCTGCAAATAAACAAAGGTAATCAAGATGGGAAAATATGTAAATATAGTACAGAATTAAACACTGTCAACAGAACAAAAAGGGAAACGCTGACTTTGTTCCTGGTAATGAATACAAAGACTAATGTTTATATTTAAACCAACACAGAAAGGGAAGCTAATCAAACAAGGTATGACACTGCCTGGTGAGTGACTACGGGAGCCAATAAGATTCCTGACAGGTTAGAGGGAAAGTGAGCAAGCATTAGGCTGGCGAGCAAAGAGAAGACCACAGTAACTGGCAATCAAAATCATATCTGTTGTTTAGTCAGGTTTCAATGATCTTCTCCGCAACAAAGAAAATCCAATGATAAATACAGGCTCCTCCTTTTTTTTCATTATGATGCTAACATTATGACATTTCATTATGATTTGCTAACTCCAAATGATGCTAACAGGAAGAAAAATTTGCTCCCAGCTCTGGAGTTAAATGTACTGTACATTGCTAGCCACCAGCTCCTGAAGTTTGGGGTCAGTTCTCCACATGTCATCAGGTTCAGAGTCTTTAAAAAGTGTACCATCTTGGTCCCCCTCTAATACAGACACAACTTTGCCAATAAGTTCAAAATAAAAGTAAATAAAGTTTGCAATACGCTTGCTCCTCGCCCTTGCCAGATCATTAAAGAAAAACCAAGTTCGGACAGCAGTGACCAGCTGCAACTCTCCTGTTGCTGGCAGCAATTTCAGTGCAACTCCAGCCGTGGAGCTGATGCCTGGTAACTGGGCAGGAGCAGCCAGGGAGAAGCCACATGTCTCAGTTCTCAGCTCCACAGATAAATCTGTAAATGCTGCCAGTCAAAGCATCTGCTTCTGTAGCTGAGCTGAGTTTTATCGCAGGATCACAAGAAAGGCACTTTCATCTTTCACTGATGAATGTCCCAGAACATCCCTCCTCTCCTGGTCTCTCAGTTTTGTGGCTTTTAGCCACATGAAGATTTTGATGTTAGGAATATTAGGCAGCCTTGACAGAGGACATTTTATGGCTTTGAGTAAATTTCAAACCAAATGGTAACTGGAAAAGCCGCTGAGGTATCACTTTCCCTGGTTTAGAAACGGATTAATGAAGCATCCATAGATAGAGGTCAATATTACACATGGATGTACGCAGCACCAGAAGCCAATACGATGCAAGCAGCAACCGAAAAGTCTTGGAAGACTTTTCTATAGGCAACATACACAGCACGTGCCTGCAGTTCCTTGCAATATAACTGCACAGGCCTGAAAAGCAAAGGACTAGGCTGATGCAATGGGAAGACTATTTATGCTCTATATAGGTGCACAGGCAATATACATCAACGTGACTGCAGCAGCGACACTGCTACAGTTAGACATGGAGCTTTTTTAATATAAACATCTGCCCTATGCTGAGAAAAAGCTGTGCACTGGATTTTCTTGGAGACTTCAAGATTTAGATGCAGTTGACTCAGCTGTAGCACTAAAAGTAAAAATGTGATAAAATATTCAGTCTGCCTGACAATGCAAACCAGCCCCATTTTGTTTCCCTTTGGTCATACCTAGCTATTCTCAATAGCTTCTGCTTGGGGATTTATCTCTTTTAATCTGTAGGAATCTTCCAGCGGAAGATTTTTAAAGGAGCCAGACATTTACAGCTGTTCAGTACACTTACAATTTACCCAAAACCTGTATTAAGATGAATAATTAAATCTCTTATAAAGAATTAATTTACGAGTTCTTAAAGGTTGGAATAAAATTTCAGAAACAAGACTTCAGAGTTAAAATAGACATGGAATGGTAAGAAACAGCCTCCTTGGCTTATTTTGCAGTTGCAAAATTAAGCAATTTTATGCAAGCTGTTTACAAGACACAGATCTCTAACACTTTCTACAGTGAACTGCAATCCCTGAAGACCCACGTTAGTGGTTCTCCTTCTTACCACATACCATGCATTTTACTGAGCTCTTAATATTAATTGTAATTGTGTCATAAAAAATCTTCACTCTGCTATTGGTGTAATCAAGCTCTGGGGGCCTGTGTAATTAATATGTGAAGATTTGAGAAAAGATGACTGTGGTCTGCTCTTGGGGATGGTGGCATCAGCCATTCCAGTACAAACCCTTCCTGCAGTTTCTGTCAAAAGCCGGGTTATTTCAGCAAGCGTAAACTGAAGAAGCCTGTTTCACTATAAAGCAGATCTGCGTAAGGAAACATGCAGCTATTCTGACTAGATCATCATAGACAAGGATAGCCTGATGTGATATTTAGACCAAGGTTGTAAATATGCAGAGGACTCCGGTCAGCTTGTCGCTGGGCCAGGGCCTTACTGAAATAGTCAGTGTAAGAAGGCTGGAGAGGACATCTGTGCAAGCTGTGCACGTCGCAAATGAACCAGGACTGTGTGAGCAAGTTACTTTACCATTTCTGCACAGAGCTCAACAGTTCAGGTCATTCTGCATTTTGGAACTGACATTTGGCCTAATTCATACCTACAGAGAATCTATTTGGAGGCCTCTGAAGCAGTCTAAAGAATATTCCTAAAAAGCTAGCAACAATCACTTTCTTTACTCATTTGTTAATGAGATGAAGCAATATGGCAGGGAAGTACATATGAATGCAATTAATTTCTGTTATTAATAGAAGAGCGCCTGTAATTACACCAAGTTATTCTAGAATCCTTCAGCTAACTGCTCATAGATATCACTATCACCACAGAAGTGCCAAACATATTAATAATACACCATAAAAATAGCATCTGAAACACAACAAAATTGAATGGACCATGTTTATAGCTGGCAGATTAACAAAGACAGGAACAAAGCTTCTGTAGGATGTTTTGAATTTCAGTGATGGCCTGTAGCTAATTCATGCTGTTTTCATATGAGAAACTGATGGCTGCTGAAATGTTTTTCAATGGAACTTCAAATGAGGAAAAGAAATATCCCACCTCCTTTTGAAAAACTGTGCAGTTAGGAATAAACAAACTTGTTATGGTCTGGATTAAAGCCAAGAACATGCACAAATACAAAGATCCCACCCTTATGAAGACGATTTGTTTCATGTCTTGGAGTGGATGCATCCATCTATCCATTACTGACAGCGTTGCACAGAAAAGAGTACGAATAAGCACTGGAAGACTGCAATATAAGACATATAAACAGATTGTTCTAAAGCACATTTTCAAGAGTATTCCATACTGTTTCATAGGCTAGGAGAAAGGAATAAGGGTTATATCATCTCTCGGCAAAGCCTCTTTCACTCCTCAAAATCTTTTCTACTGTGGAAAAGTAATTAAACTTAATCTTTGGGTTTATTCCCAGTGAAATACACACTACAGAATAATTTTTCTTGCAATACTCCAAATCTAACAATTACATGAGAAAAAAAAAAAAAAATCATGTTGTTTCATCAGCAAAGTAGTTTTTTTAAAAAACCTGCCATTCTTGTAAGTATGTAAAATTTACACATGGGGGTATATTTACACACATGCATTCCGATTTAAAGAACAATGTATTTTCAATACTAATTACTCCTCCCCCGCCTTCCCTTAACAGATTCCTCGAGGGCAATTGACCTAAGACATTGACATTTCAGGAAATCTGTAGCAAACATCATGAACTCTTGTTTGAGAGCTTAGCTTGCGAGACTTCTGACAATGGATTACATAAATACACTACGCCAAAACTGTTTGCAAATGCCATCCCGTGCCAAAAATGTTTGCAAATGTCACAGAGAACCACCCAATATTAAAAGGGCCCTTTCTTTAATCTAGAGTGATTACTTCTGCACAAAGGCCTGATCTACTGGCTACAGAACACGAACAGTGCTTGGCTGATGCTTGTTGTGCCCCCCATCAGTGGGAAATGAGAACACATAGTGACTGACAGGATTCACTCATTGGTTTTCTGCACCAGATAGCTTGAAAAAAATACCGTTTTCCATTTCACAGAGTATCAGACAATTTGGTGACAAGGCAACGGGTGTTTGGGAACTGAAGAGAGAACATAGGTCTATTGCCCTGACTAAAAGGAGACACAACTAACTGGTTAGGGCACGTTATTCAGACCCTGGCTCATACACAATAAATCCAGTAAAATCATGCTCCTACTTGGAGGGCACTGCCTTTGCATATCAAATACAAACTTACTGCATTGTTGGCAAATACCTTAACCAAGCTTCCCTTTTAATAGAATTCAAGCTGAAAACCGCAGTCAAATACTTTCTCTTGAACTCTAAGACATTGGACTTCTCTCTCATGAACTGTGTCTATCAGTTTTACAACTCTATGCAGTAGTTTTCTAAGTAGAGATTTGTACTTCTCACAGATCCCCAGACTGACTTCTGTTCAGGTCATATCACAAAGGCCAGACTAGTGTAGTTTTCAGTGATATATTTCAGCACGTAGAACGGTTAAAGTAAGTCAGAAAGCCTTCAATTCTTTTCAACAAATCAAAGTCAGGAGTAGAAATAACCTCATCCTTTCTTAGAATAACGTGGCTTTAAAACCTTTTGAAGTGCCACAGTTGCATGGTATGCAACCTCCAAATATATTATAAAATAAGATACTATTTGCTTTGGATTTTTCAGTTCCATTAATCCATTTCTATTAACTCTATGAACACATATTTAAATAAATACTTCCCTCTTCACTTGTACATTTCCAATTCTAATTTTAAAAACAAAACAATCCCTAAAAGTGATCTGGGCTATGAGAACTTGTCAATAAAGTACGCAATCCCATCTACAGTAGGCCCTCATGCTATACTACCTACCTGAAATCTGCTTTCAGCTGGGTGGAGAATGTAACTTTGAAAATTTCTCTTCCTGGAAATGTCATGGGCTTTTCCAACACTCTGCCTTCCAAAAAAGAGACCAGATTTTGGAGCATTCAAGCCATTGCTGGACACAGTGGAATCATACATCATCAAAAGGGTCTCCTCTAAGGTATTGTTTTGAAGATCATGAATGGTAACTAAGAGTTATGGATCCCAGAGCTCTAATATCCATCTGCGCTTGCACACAGACTGCTCCCACTGACCAGATGGCTTCTTACAAAACAACATGTTTATAGGAATACTTTCCAAAACACTTTATGGTGGTACTTACTTTCTGTAAGAGACCTGCAGATGGTTCCCTCCCCTACCTATAAGGTCTCCAAAACATACCTCCTGCACTAGCTGCAATCCTCAACTACAGACGCTGGTATTTGTCTATGAATATCGAAAGCTGGCAAATGTCCTTAAAATAATCTCCATAAAGAGAAACTTAACAAGCAATTATAGATCAGCTGGTGTAAGTGTGGCTGTAGAATAAATATTACAAACTGTTTGGCAGGATTTAGTAGACCAAAAAGTAAGCTTTCAAAGCCACAATTTCATTACAGGGAATTCATGTAGATTTGGGATAGGGTCGGCTTGTTTAACTTGTATTCTTTGACAACATTACTGTCAAGGCAAACAAGGGTAATTAAGCAATCAATGCTTTAGGTTTATAATTGTCATGAAGTCTAATACCAGATTTGACTAACCAGGAGGTAATTATACTGACAAAAAATTATCCTTGTATCAAATAAAAATTTTCACTTTGATTTTTTTGGCCAGTCTGGTGCTCTTTGATGACTTGGATACTACATAAAAATATGTATGTGGAGGTAACATGATATACTATATGATTTTGGACCTTTTGTATGGAAAATTCTGTGCCCATTTTAAAAATTATATTAGTATTTAGGACTGAAAAGGGACAGAAAGATACAGTTTTGGTAGCTTGAAGTATGAGAGCTCCAGGATGTTGGAAGTTAGACACCATTGTACAGTGGGGACAGAAAATAACATTAAGGCATCTGCACTTGCACACAACCCCAATGCTGCAGTACATTTGCAACCACCGGTTGAGTTGCAAGCTCCTCTGTGCTCTCCTCCTCTGGAAAAGTGAGTTCCAGCACAATAATGGGGAAATTGTTTTGGACAGAGAGAATGACTAGGAAATAAAGCACCCAGACATTTCTAGTCTGATTTACTAGAGAATTTACAAAAATACCTAGAAAGTAAAACCCTTCTTCATTAAATTAAGTGCATTACCAGATCGATCTTTTTAAAAAGAAACCTACTCAAGTAATTATGTCAGAAACTGTTTTACATCATAAAAAGAAATAACAAGATGACTGTAAACAAGTCTGTAAGACTTAGCTTCCTTTACAAATCATATATACATGTTAATGAATAAAAAAAAAAAAAAGACTGAAATTTTGATAATTACTGTTATTTGAAGTGAAGGAAGAAAGGAAATGCCCTGTAAGATTCCTTACCTATTCAAGTAGAAATACGTTCTCTCTGCTTACAAGAAAAGTTTTTATCAGTCCTGTAGAGACGTCATTCTCTTTCAAATGTAAAACTTTCAAATGTCATTTTTTTCCCAACTGTTAGCAATCAGCTGCAGACTAGGAGGTTAATGGAAAGCAGTCTTATTCAGATTGTTTTGTATTTTACCATTTTCATGATTATAGTTTGAAACTCTTGAATATCTTTTTGTACAAGAACTAAAATATGCATTTGTTTTATCCGAGATTTAAGTTTAACACTATGGCGTTCCATCTGGAGACAAGCACAAGACAAATAACACTTTAACCCACTGCAGAGCCTGCTGAACTCAGAACACACCTATCTCAAGCTCTTAGGGAGACCTAATTTCACAGAGACTGGTAAATGGAGCCAACAGGCAGACTTGGAGGCTCTGGGAATCCTGGCAGAGCTACACAAGGTGCACAGACTGAGCGGTGCACACACACAACTAAAAGACTAACACAACGCTGCAGGGAATCAGAGACACCAATGTGGTCAGAACCAGTTATAATACTGCATCTGGAAAAGTTGTTCATTACCTTACCTAGACAAGGGTTTCAGTTTCCTATAGTTTTCCATTGACTTCATACCTTAGGCCTAGAGAATGAGCACAGCAGCCTGATACAGATGATATCCTAAATATCTGTATTCTAAATAGGATTAAAATTGTCATCTAGATTTATTTTTGTGAGGATGCATGTGTCCCACACATGCGTATTTCATAATTTCATATATCCAGTTGCAGTATATTGACATCAATAAACAGAGACAACAGTTTTAGAACTGTACAAGGGAAGTGTTTCTTACAGAGGAAATATGGGTACAGATTCTAAGGTTTCATGAAGAGTAGTGTAGATACACTGCTGCATGGGAAATAAATCAACATATAAATTACTTTAGAATCTATTTAATGCTTACGTGAGTAAAATTTGATTTTAAAGTACACAGGCAATGAAATTACAGATGACAGTTGCTTGTGCATTTTCCACCTNAAAAAAAAAAAAACAAACACAAAATCCCAAACAAAGGGAAAAAAAAATCCAGGGGGGAGAGGGAGGGATTTTACATCTAGACATTCTGAATTATGTTGAAAGATTCCTCAGAAGCCTAAAATATGCATGGCAATATTTTGGAAATCTTACTTTTTAGTAAAACACAAAAGTATCTTCTTCATTGCAAGTAGACAAATATTAAATAAAAAGAACTTTCAATAGTCTGAATAAAATTCAGAATAGTATCTTAGCTTTTAGTTGCCTGCTATAATCTTATTAACTCTCAGCTCAGTATGTATATTCAGGATATGTTTAACAATATTGAAAAGAGTTAAAACTCTATGAATGAAAGTTAAATGTGACTTAAGTTATGTAAGCTGAAACTGCTGAATGTCATTTGGCCTGGCTTCTTTTCTGTGTGCACAAAATCCAATACAGGAAAATAAATCTCACAGAAGGGAGTGTTTCCATGTTCCCATCATCTTTCTTTTTCACATCATTTTCACGTACGTTCTCTTTATTCAGTCCAAACCGTCTCATTCAGTCTCTTGCTTCTGCTACTTTTTATAACGCTCCTCTACTCTTAACTCTACTCATTTGCTCTCATATTCCCCCATTCTCCAGTTTTTGTTTCATTATTAATTCACATCAAGAGCCACAACACATTTTATTACGCGGTACTTTCCCAGCTATTGTCTGCTTCTCGTTATGCCTAATTCTTCCCTCAACAAACTCCTGCGAAGAGTTGATTCTACCTAGCTGAGTCAAAACCCCATTGCCCAGAAGTCAAGTTTTTCTCTTTCAGGTTCCCCATCTAAACCAGTTGTCTCCTGCAGCAACAACCGACACATCAAGTTCTCTCTTTCAAACCTCTTCACGTTTCAGTTTGTCCTCATTTCACATTTCATTACGATATACACCTCAGTTCCCTGTTGAGTCTCTCAGGTTTTCAGCCACCCAGGCTGCAATCAGAGTATGACACAAGACCACCTGAACTTTGTGAGGGAATCCTGCCGAGGCCCTGACACATGTGTATTCCACTCTTCTGCCTTCCAAAATACATGTTGTGAAAGCTACCATTTTAAGGTATTTTCAGTACACTTCTCCAGGCAAAAAAAACCTCTTTTGAAAGTTCTTACTGGACAAGTAACTCCAGTTAAAAGAATGACTGGCAAACAGCTGCCTAATGCTACAATCTGGACTTTTCTGCTTTCATGCACAGTTGTTAAAATAATTTAAACTAGAACCTAGACACTGTGCTGTGCACCTGAACATATTATGATAATGACACCTTCTTAGGTTAAATTCTGCTCCTTTATGTCACTAATTAAATATATTAACCAGTGCTGAAAGACAGTCAAAAGAGGGTAAAGTGGGCACAGTTGTACAAAACCACAATGCTTACAAGAAACACGCCTTAATTCTGTTATCTGAATGGCAAGTAAAGCAATCACATGGCTAGCCCAGCAAGAACAACTTTATTCTCTCTATTCACTTCGGAAAATCATGCCACATTGCAAAGAAAAGGTTTCAAGATGTCAGTCACTGTTGCTGAAAGAAAAAAAAGGTGAACTGATTGTTTGATACCTTATTCGATAGTAAAATGCTTTCATGCTAGCAAGAATGAGAATGGTACTTTGAAGTACTGCACACACTTAATTATATCGGCATTTCTAGTATTCCAGTTTTCATAGCTAGGATGCAAAAATTTGTTCTAGATTCAAAACTGGCATAAGGAGCCCAAAAGAATATTGGATCTATAGGTATGGACAAAAGCAAAGTAGGATTTTTTTTCTGTATTCGTAATTAAAAATAGTTTATGTTTTAGCTAATCAAATCCACCCAGGCAAATACTCGTCAGTTAGGGGAATACACACTAAATATACTGCTAGGAATTATGTGGGTTTGTTGATGGGCAGTAGAAAAAGCTGACTCACATTCAGACCGTAAGTTATAGAACTCTGCAAAGGGATCCTTATATTCCCTCGGTGCCATGGCTGGGTCTCTAAAAACTTACTAGTTATTGCTTTCCACTAAAATGACATGTGATGTCCACATTTATTTTAATTATATGCCTTGCTCTACAAATCAACTTCACCTCTGCATAAGACACATTCGAGAATGCGTGGTAGTAACAACTTACATTTTACAAATTATAGTCTTAAGCAGCACCATTCTCAGTTACCAGGCTAACCTTTGCTGTAAAAATACCAGCAGAGAGAATGGACAGCTAATTGAGTTTTTTTACAACAGGATTTCAAAGGAAAGGGGCTCCTTTGTCACTGCTGCCACCAGAACCGAGAAAAAACCCCAACCTTACCTTCAAGT
This sequence comes from Thinocorus orbignyianus, assembly GCA_013400375.1. NCBI lineage: Eukaryota > Metazoa > Chordata > Aves > Ciconiiformes > Thinocoridae > Thinocorus > Thinocorus orbignyianus. Next base: position 248,948 of record VXBW01006647.1, on the reverse strand, counting down.
AAGGACTAAACTTTCAGCTACAGGAAGCAGATGGAGACCGTTCTCTCAAAAAAAGACAGAAGTGAGAATTGTCAACCACCGGGAAGGGAGGGAGGGAGGGAGAGTCTTATGAGTCACAGTCACTTGCACAAGTGAGACACAAACAACTTTTCTAATCCACAACATTGTTCCTATCTGTGACTACTCATTGCTGAACATCACAAACTCATGCTCAAATGCATCAGTCTTCCAATGAACCTGTTCTTATTCAAGACAACTTCCCATCTCAGCTGTTTTGCTTTAATTCCAAAACATATTAAAAATTTTACTTTACTGGTATAAGTTAAACTGTATTTCTGAGTACTCAGCATTACAATTTTCTGTTATATTACTAGCTCATTGACAGAAATGTGAATTTGAAATAAGAGCTGAGCACCAAAAGACAGGAAAACAGGGATGGCAGAGATTAAAATTATATTCTTGCAAGTCTATTTTCTGGTTCAATTTTATGTTACCTGTAAAGTAAAGAAGAGAATTACAATTGTATTCTCCCTATTTTGCCCAGCCTCAAAACTGAAACTTACTCTACTGGCTCCAGAGCCCACGCTTTGCTATCAGTTTCAGAAATACCTGCTACAGAACAGAAATGCCTGAATATATAAAGAGTTCACTTTTTGTCAAGTGACTTGGTTGTTACCAAGGAAACAGGATCACTGCTGTAATGACACAAAACTTTAACTGGCTGTATGTTCTTTTATGAGAAAAAGTTTAACTGCTTCTTACACTTGTACAAGTTAAGCACATTAGGGACATGAACCACACAGCTCAGAAAACCCGGCTCTTGCTAAAGACTTGATGAGCAAGCACTACAAGAACAAGACAGAAAGGAAGAAGTAAATGCTACTGAGAAGCACAACTCTTCTCTCAGAATTGACCTTTCATTACTAAACCTGTTCTTAACTGAGAGGGAAATCGACAGAAAGTGATTATACAATTCCTGAGGCCCAATGAAAAGAACATTCAACAAGTATCTTGATCCAACCAGTTCCTTAAACTGACCAGTACCCCATCTCGACCCAAGTAGCCTAGCCTAAGAAAAATTGTTCTGCAAAACGATCACCTTGTCCAAACTGGGAACCAGGTGAAACCAACAGTAATAAAGCAATAACGAAAAAGTGAAATTAAACTATTTCTGCATGTATTAAAAGTGTTAAATGAAAAAATATTATGTAAATTGGTGATTTCATATTTTCTTGGTAGGCAACAGGGCATTTTCACTAACTCAAGAGCCTTTTTTGTTATTTACAAAAGACAGATTGAAACAGACCCACCAGAAAATGCACAGCACAGTTAAAAGCTCATTTTATATAGCACTGAAGTTTGCTGTAAAATTGAACATGGTTTTGTTCAACATAATCTCCATTTGTTTCAGACCTTTGTAAGTTGTGTGTTTATAAAGGAAACCGATACATATCAATTAGCTATCAACAGCAATATATAAAGTGGTTTTTGACTGTTACTGTCAATCCAGTTGCTTTAAATTTTTGCCCATTCTTGTAAACCACGCAGTAGAGAACATTTCTTGTACATTTCTACACGTGTAAAAGACACACCATTCCATATCCCTCTCCCTCATTTGTTTCAACAGTTTTAGACACAAAATATCATTATTGCCTCTTTTATCATTCTTATTTTCTCAGGCAGCATTAAACAAGAGTTTATTCTGAGGCATCTGTGAAAAAGCGCAAGCCCTCAAACGCTTCCAATAGAGACTGGAGTATTCAATTCTATTACAGCATACACTAAATTACTCATCTCATAAGCACTGTAAAGGTCACTCTGAATACAAAGAAGCATGGCAAAATCTACTTGATGGAAATATGCTCATAAATACCTATTTGTGAGGCCTGTTGAACAATTCATAGCAATTAACTTTGCAGAGCAAGTCTTACTGTCTCAATATAGATGGTAGTTAGTGTAAGTCATACTATTTGAAAGTGAAGTTGACTTTATTTAAAGGCAAGGATCAATAATGAGGCAATAAATACAATACGTAAACCACTATGGTATTATGGAGTTGCTGTATGACATACCAGCTTTACTGAGCATCACACCAAGGCAAACAAGTGACAAACGTCTTTTCTTTGAGGTGCCTTATTCCCGGAGCAATAAAACACTGAGGTGTTTCATTAGGATGAGTTTAGAAGGATGTGTTTCTGCAATACTTTCACTATTCTCTATAATCTGCAGGAGACAATATTTTCAGTTGTACTTATACTAAACACTGAAAGACTTCTGGCTCAGTGCTGTCTTAAAAGTGAAAGACTGGGAAAATGCAAGTGAGAGCAAGTAAGTGTGAGAAGAGTGAGAAAACAGGGGGACAGGAGTCAGACACATGCACATAAACAATTCTTTCACCTGAATAAGACCTATTTCACGTTAGGCACTCCCTTATTAAGACCGACTGGCAGAAAAAGAAATACAACTTATAGAAATGCAGCTGAGAATAATAAAGAACTAAGAAAACCGAACAGAGTTTCTAGTCCTTTTTACTTTAACAATTGAGAAAAAGATTAATAACTTCAGAACTAGTTTTTAAAATATCAAAGCATCCAAATTTTAACTTTGCTTAAATTTTGAACTGAAATGTAAAGAATTACAACATTTGTATGTAAAGGAGATCTCATATTTTTACGTGTCTCCTGTAAATCACTAGGAACTTTGCATAATAGTCTTCCCGATTAAAAATTGTCACTTAAGCTCTAGCAAGTATTACTCGACTGCTAACTTCTGTAAAACTACTAACAGCAGAAGCAAGTTGAAATCAGCAGGTATCTTGAGTGCTGATGGGTATTTGGAATACATCTCCACCCACAGCAACTGTCTGAAGACTGTGAATGCTGCTAACAGTATTGCTACAATAGCTATCCTGAAATTACGGTATCGCAGACTGAAAACTCTGGCTGAAATGTATGTATGGTTATCAAATGAAAATCACATACTGAAAAAACATTGATGGGGAAAATGTCAATTCTGTTAAACATGGAATAGTCGTAGAATGCCACACTGAGGGCAGAGGAGGGAGTGAACACCAGGGATACGAACACATACGGGCATGTCATTGCTCTGTTCACAAATCAGATTAAGGAGCTTTTCTCTCTACAATACTTTTAATGGCATCTCTGTACAGCAAACTGCCCATTGGTATCAAAAGGGAGGAGAGCAAACAACATCTCTTGCTAGTACAGATACATTATTCTTCCCAGCTTAGGCAGCATCTTCCGTATGTATTTCAAGGGAGTGTTGCTCAATACACACACTCCTAACTGACATAAGCATGCCAAAAAAAATCCTCAAAGATAAACTAAGATTTGTTCAATTTTGTACTCAAGTTAAAACAAAGCTTGTTTAACTCTCCTGCAAAGTCTTTCACATATGAAAGAATAAAACTATGCTATAGTTCACTTTATGGAGGCACCCATCTTCCACAGGTAATGGTCTCTTCCTAGCTCAATTTACAGATTGTAGCATTTTTTCAGGCCATTTAAAAAGAGCAACCAGTGGCAATAAAGTAAGAAATCTTTTTGCAAACCTTAGGTCTGAATGAAATAGGAGGATGCAAGATGTGGAAAGGAGTAGCGAGGTTGCCACAAATGCTACCTGACAGACTCCTCATGCTTTTCCAATGACTATCCAAGTTGTTTGTGTCCTATACTTTAAAGCCAGGACCAAAGTTTTAATTATTGACTAAATAACTTGCCAAATCCCAAAAGGACCACTTGTAAACACAAAAACTACAATCATTAACGTAATATTCATTTGTTTGGATAAAACTAGCTTTACAAAGCCAAATACTTCTAGTTAGCCTCAAGTACCAACATTTCTCCGTAACTCCTTACTACAGTCAACCCACCTTCCTTTCACCATTAAGCATTCTGCGCCTCTCTCTCCCTGCTTGTTCTTGCCCTCTTTATCCCTGTTTCCACTCCTCCTGCTATATTATTTTCCTTCCTCATTTTCCTCTAACATTCATAAGCCCTCTCAACTACTCAGAGCAGGGAAAGGAACAATTTCATATGCCTGTATAATGTCACGTAAAACACGTCTTCAATGTCAATAAATGCCAAAACAGGAAATAAAATACAATGTAATATCATAATTCAACGCTTGCAGAAGGAGAAAGACTGAAGTATGAATTCTCATATACTTTGACCAAGCAGTCTTTGCCCTACTTCTTCACACTTCGGTTAGATCAAAACAGGCTTGGTGCTTTTTTTAAGTTTGACGTTAAGCCTCATAGGTTATGAGACTAAAAACAAAACCGTCAGTTACAAGGTGAGGAATGAAGAAACCAAGAATAACAGCAAGACAACTATGTTTGTTAAGTACAATCCACTCCAAACATTTTAATTCTATCATAAGCAGAAATTCCACAGTACATTTTTGCAATAGAACTTTGTGCGTTATCTGAACACGCTAATCAAATTTTAGATATCTAAGGTATTTTTACTTCAACAATCATCAGTGCTTGGCAACACAGTTCTATTGAAAGATAAATATTGTAAAATGTCTCTACATAGTTCTTTAAGTAGATCAATCAATTAACATAGCAATAAATTAGTTTCATTATCATGTTTCTGGCATTAGGAGATGCTTTACTAATTAGAAGTCACATATTTAAGCAAATGCTATGCCTAGTTTGTTCATGTAAATTATATTCCTCTTTCTCACAGTGCTTACTTACTGTTGTAGGACATTACTGAGATCTGTTAAAGAGAAACTGAAGTCATTTGGTGCCAAGTTGGTAACTCAAGCTGCCACTTCAACAGATGCAAGTAGGTAAAAATCTGGCCGCTAGGCACAGTTCTTTAGAATCCATTAACTGAATACTGTCATTTATTCTAGTAGAAGCACAGCTATGGACGCTAATAGCTTTAAGAAGTGCTATGCCATCACCAACTCATTTTTTGAGAAATTAACCTATTTAAAATTGCATTTATAACTTTCCCAGCATCAATATTGTTTTGGAGTATTTCAGGGACTGCACGTTTGTTTAATCTTATTGTTTATCTGATAATGCACTAACAGCAGAATAAAAGCACTGTAAATTGAATGTACGGGACAATTTTATTCTCATTTCCAATTGTTCTGATACTTTCTGGGCTGCCCCAGCAGAACCCGCATGTATTACAGAATGTGCCAAAAAAAATGCAGTATAAAACTTATGCTAACTAGTATTTCCCGAAACACATATAAAAACTAACCATCACACATCCTACATGTATAACTGATGTAACGCTTAACTAAATATATAACCATACTCTAATTACATGGATGTCAAAAGTATTCAGCACTCCCATTTAAACAGTTATATCAATACCTGAAAATATTCCAAACTAACTTTTTCTGCAGAGTAAAAGTACAAACCAAAAACATTCACTGCTGGGTTGATACAGATGTTTGTGTGCACGTAGGCTCCTGCTTATTTCTGTAACATACAGATAGTATGGAACTCAAATAAGAGGAGGGATTCCCATTCACTGTATAAATTCTGTATTAGCTATAATTTCTGCTATTTTGTTTACATGCTAAAGAAACATACTTTAGAATTATTTTGCTTTTTCACAGAATAATCTTTTATAGTTTTTAATCCAAAAATGCTAGTTAACTAAGAGCTATACTGCTCCTGTAAGTACAGAACTATCAGTCCAGCTCAGGAAGTCCTACAGGGAGAAAATACACATTCTAAAATACAGGGAGTACTTTAGAAACCTCTCTGTAGCTGTGAAACTGACTTCTTATAAATCATACAATGAGGCAGAGAACATGACATAAGCAGAATAAGATTACAAAAACCTTTTTCACCTCATTTGAGACTGAGATTTCAAGTCATGCAAATGGAGAAATTTATAAACCTAAAATTCCTTTTAAATTTTTATTAGTTCAAAAATCTCATCTCAGTACTGTCACTGGCCAAGAACACTGTAAAAGCACTGTTTTAAAAAGCTTTTCTCCTCTACCTTTATACATAAATATATTAATATTAATATATTAATGCCTATGTATTCAAAGATCTTTCTTGAAAATAACATTCCCCATATGTTTGTGTGGAGAGGTTTAGTTCATTCTTTACATTTAAACAGTGCTAATACCTGCCGTAAACTATTCCTCTTGTTGAGAGATGAAGCTATTGAATGAAATACAACCGGCAGACTAGTTTGCAGTTAACTGTAAGTCTGAGCAAATATTTTTATCCCTCTAAAATATTCTGAAAGTAATTTTGAAAAGGTCAGTTTTCAATTTCTTTAAAATGCACAGAGATACAACGTCCATGGGAACCTCATGGTAATTTTCTTAAAAGAGTTATTTCATTTATGCTTGAAAGCAACCTTTTTATTACCAGAAATGATACTGTATAGAGGTCAGCATTCTTTTTGCCTCTCATACCTGTACTACACACATTTAAACGTTCTCAGTACACACTGACAATTGCAACTGAAATAGAGGTAAGAAAAAAAACAAATCCAAACCAAACTGGAATTCTTCAACCCAACAACAACAAACACCTATTCTTCCACATCATTTTAAGTTTGTGGTCTGCAAGAGCAAAAGCAGATACTTAGCTTTACATACTGTTCGGTGCTAAATCAATCTTAGAAGAATATTTCCACGGCAACACTATTTTTTGAGTGGCTGATAGGTTGGTACTGAAATTTGCCTGTTGCTACCTGTATTTCTCTACCACGCTTCTCCTAACTTTACCTTTCAGGAAGGAGGAAGCATTTACAAAATGAGAAAGAGAGGTAGAAACTGAATTTTTCACTACCATTTTAACATGGTGACTCCAAGACAACTGACACAAAACTCCCAAGAGCACAACATGCTACCAAGTGTTCCCAGCAATGTCATCCAGTGAAATGAAGACATTTTTTTTGAACATTACAACCCTCTAATTATCATGGAGAACTGATGACTCCTCTGGTGTTCAAACACATCCTGCAGACATCAGTTCCTCAGAATCTGCTTTAACTTCTTTTCTGATGATTTACTGAGCTGATTCTCTGCTTTCTTTAGAAGTCAGGCAGCTACCGCAAGAGAACAAATGTCCACCTCTGCAGCTCAGCAGAATGTATAATTAATAGTTATCTAGAAAATGTTGTAACATGCAGCTGTGGCCTAGAAAATGAAATTAAAAATTACTCAGCACAGTAATCTGTGAAAATATTCACAAAATTCTGTTTGTACCATTCTTGCATGTATTTTAATCAAAACATTTGCGTTGCTGAAACAAAGGAGCCAATAACATGGCAGTATTGTTATTTGAATAGCATTGCACAGCTAGAAATGTTTTTTAGTAGTTTCATACTTTTTAGGCTTTTGTTTTTGTTCACATACAACATCTGTTAGGCCAGACATATATTTAGCTAACGCTTCCTTGCGTGGGATTTATATAAAACACAACTCCGCAACTCAAGTTTAAATTGTGCATTCAGATTTTGGAAAATCATAGATTTTTCGAGTATTTGAGGTTGGAAGGCACCTGAGGAGATCACCTATCCAAGCTGTGTGCACAAGGCTGCCCAAGACTATATTCTGTCAAGTCTTTACTATCTCCAAGGACTGAGTATCCACAACCCCTGGGTAACCTGGCAGTGTGTTTCATTACCTTTACAGTAATAACATTTATTTTTCTTGTATTTCAGATTGTGCCCATTATGAGGGTGATGGGAAGAAAATCTTTATCTTCTAAAAAATGAGGATATTTGATACAGGAACCAAAGACAGAAAATTGGAACATCACAACGTTGTAGCGTTTCTTTTCACAACTTTTTACAGCTTTCAGCTTTTTACATGTCTGAAATCATACAACCTATTGTATGAAAGACTCAGTTATACAGTCCAAAGAATTGTGATGCTTGTTACCAAAGATCCCTCCTGTTCTTAAATATGCTAATGTGCACAATATTTTTCAGATTGATAAAAATGTGATTAAAACACAAGTGTACTTACCATAACGAGTTTTATTTATCTGTAACGTACCAATCATGACTGCAAATAAATGTTAATTTAAGTATTAACAGACAGGCCTTCACCAGGTAGCAGATGCAGCAATCTAATTCAGCAGTACCAATTCATGATGTAGATTTTGTTCTGCAGAGACTGGGAAATTTAACCTGTGATGTCAATTTTTTAATTACAAAGAATTTGTTATCCAGCATGTAAACCAACAAATCAGCAGATTTGTCGAACGTCTTTTTCACATTAGGACATGAAAGTGGACTGTAAATGCACCTATTTGACCAAACCTGTGACTGAGCTAATGCAACATTAAATTGAAAAATAAACAAACAGATATTAAGAATGATAGAGACTGACAACAGAAAGAATACATTAACCACAGTTCACAGTATAAGGAATCAAAACAATTCACATTTCCATGATTAACCACTAACTTTTGATATAATAATGAAGAGAAATGCTAGCAAACTGATTCACATTATTTTACTGCACACTGTTAACTGCATCTGAGTTTCAAAATAAAATTAATTTCTTTGTAAGAGTGCCAGGATACTTCACACAGATCAGTTAAAATGTTTTACCTCATCAGATCTGTGCCTGATTGTATGAAATCACTGCACTCAGAAGGGAGACATCCCCAAAGGAACAACCTTGCAGCAAAGATTTTACGCAATATTCCTTCCATCATTTAATAATCAGTGGATTCAGTCTCAGAGACATTAATTTTATTTTCTGTTCACTATAATCAAATTCTAGGACCTAAATCAAATCTTAAAAGTGATTAATTAGAACTGACCCTGTAATTTCCATCTATAGGATACCTAATAAGACATAACCTTTATGGGAGTTTTCATTTCACACTGAAGTGTGGTCATTTAATTTTACAGCGAGAAGAAACTCTTTAAGACCAGATAATATTTTTTTTTTTATTTTATATTTCATTACTTCCTAGACAGATCTAATACCCTACAGAAATTTTTTGCATGTTAAGACTGTATTTCTTTTCTACTGGACTAAGGTATCACTAACCTCTACAGCACAGTCTCATGACTAATATCTCCATGCCCTGTAAATGCTAACTCTTTAATTAATAAAGATAGAATCAATAACTATACACACATTTTTGCTATATAGCACATATTAAATCTATCAGAATTATTATATGTATTTACAGTGTTTTATATTGAAATATTATTCAACTAAAATATTATTAAACCTAACAGAATAGAATAATTGCGGGTATAGTACAAAAGTTACAACTGAGTAATGTAATAAACACTTCACAGAGTCCATCATGTTCAAGATCTCCTGCTGACAAAGCTCAGAATCCATTAAGAAAGGACAATACTGGAGAAGACGGGAATATGAAGTGGAACTGAAACGCATTCTCTTTTGGATGCTTTTTCTTATTCACCAACAGTGCCAGGCCATGACTCTCAGAAAATAAAGGGCATTGAGAATTCACATGATAGCCTGTCATCAACAGTAATACTTTCTAAAATGTGCTCCTTCTATCATTGTCTGAAAGATCTTTATAATAATTTAATACTGCTGCTCTAGCTGCAGAGGAAGAGTCTGGTATCTCAGAAGAAAAATGCATTAAAAACCCACTTTGCCTAGTACAAATGAGGTATATAGTTATTTTGCTCAACAGTTAAGCTTTTCCAGAATCCCACTAATATTCCCATAGAGAACTCTAGCTAAGAGAGAATGCTGATACATCTATTACGTGAGAAAAAAGCTCCAAGGAAATAAATCACAGATATATATACAAACAGAACTTTTTTGCCATAATGTCCACATATCAAAGAATATTCTTTAATCCACTACAGTCCATTGATTCATGTGATGTGTTGAGAATTATAAGATTGCAAAGCACAAAACCCCCTCAAAAATAAACAATCCTTTTGCAACCAATCATATAGCTATACCTGAAACGGTTAGCATCAATGCAGTGCATCATATTGGTGTTTACAAATTGTTAACAAATGGTGATTGCAAACTTCCTTGAGCAAATCTCCTTCAACGAATTTCTTTCCTTATAGATAATCACTTTATTTTGTATCACAATGTTTCACGCATTAAATTGTACCTATGTTTAGAAAATAGGTTGCATCTAGGTGCTGTCTTCTCAATAAAACTTTGCTCTCTGTGAAACTAATCGTATCTATCTCACCCAGCGCATTACCTTTTTTAGAAGAAATGGTTTGGTTTGGGGTTCTTTGGGTTGGGTTGGGTTTTTTAGTTGTTGCTTTCTTACATCAGCAGAATAGCATAGCGGTGTTTATTCTGACTTGGCAGCACGCGTTATGTGGGGGGGTGATTTTGAGTCTTTTCCTGTGCAGGTCCTCATACCTAGCAAGTTTTTAATAAACAAAACCACGAGATCTAAATTTATTTACACCCTTACAAAAGAGATGAGATTAACTATCAGGAAGCAAGTTAATTGTTAACTGAGGCACAAGAAGAAATTTATTTTATCTTCTTGTTTTTAACATAAGTGGGCTAAGAGATTATAAATAAACTATTATTGAAATGTCATTTCTCAAAGCAGAAAAAAAAAGATACTGTAAGAAAGTATTTCTGTAAAAACAGTGTATTAAGATGGATAAACCCAAACCACCTGAATAGTATCATTGCTGCCTTCTCTCAGTTATAATCTCACAGTATATTCACTGTCGAATTGTACAATTAATGACAGATTTTTTTTTTAAAGAATAAGTGAAATTCTAATAACTGGCATTAAATAAAAAGCATGTAAATAATGCACCATAGTAATGAACTTCTACTTACAAATATGTTTTCCATCAATTAAGGTCAAAGCTTCACATTAGTATTTCCGACTGATTATCCACAGTATTTCTTAATCTAATATCCCCGGTTGAAACTGTTGTCCGCTTTTGTAATATTTTAATATTAGTTGTGTTGCTATCTTTATGACCACTTGCACTGTTGAGGTAATGATAATTACTACAGCAACTCAATGCACACCTGAAACCACCGTCATCATTTATTAAAACATCTTATACCCCACAAAGCTTGATTTTTAAGTTTTTTCATAAGCAAACTGGTGGAGGAGGAAAGACTAGCTATCCTTGACTTGCAGATGTTATTCTGTGTTACTCCTTGTCTGTGGGGAACTCAGTATAACCAATTTTAACAAGCCAATGAAAAGATGGGACTGTAAATAGCACTGGTCGGAATTTATTTTCCTGCTCTACATTTAAAGTGCCAAGTCATGAAATTAAATTTGCAAGAAATTATCAGTTCACTACTTCACACAGTTAAAATTATCTACCTTCAAATGAAATACAATTGGACAGCAAGAGCAGAAATTACATGAGATGAAAATTCAGCTGTATTTTGTATTTTCCCCCCTCCCGTTCTTTAAAAAAAAAACATAGTGAAGTACAAAATAAAAGACAATTTCTTTAAAATGACTTAACAAAAAGTCACGTATGGGCCTCTCAACTGAAGGCACTTGCAACCATTTCAGTCTTTACAGCCCTTAGTCAAATTCAACAAAGCAGGTCCTTAGGGAGAAAAAGGTAAGTGTCCTGACATCTCTGTCCCTGCAAACATCATTTTTCCATTTTTAACAACATCATCGATATGTCTCATCAAACTAATTTTTGCTTCTTCAAATCCAGGTAAAATTGAAAAACAAACAAACAAGCAAACAAACATGAATGCCACAAAATACTTCCTGGTATTCTTCCACTTATCTATTACATTTTCTAATAAATATGGCTTACTTGAAATAAAGTCTCAACTTGAAAATCTGGAACTCCACCTAAGACCATGCAAATAGTACAGCTAAGTATGCACGCTTCTACTGAAACACATTCATTTTAAATTGGTCTCAATTCTGCAAACTGATTGACAGTCCTGGGTGCATAATCCCTGTGCAGAGGCTTATGGACAGTAAATTTAATATGATGGCTTAGTATGAACATACGTTCAATGTATATACAATTTTTACAAGCGTAGTACTGAAAAGCCACTATACTGAAAAAACATTTCTGAAAGAACTAAGTTAATACAATTTTCAAAACCAAATATTCATTAATGTTATTTTTTAAACAGTTCTAAATATAATTTATAAATTCTGTAAAGAACAATATTTACAGCAAAAAAAAATGAAAGATTTTAAGAGATAAGCCTTGTATGGTTGCATATCAAAGGGTTTGTTTTGAGATCCTTAACAGGTGACTGTGTTCCTCTATTTCTGGACACACTCAACATTAACATTCATGAAATTAGAACACGCGTCTGCAGATTGCAAAATTCAGCTAGAAAGAGTTCAATAGCTTACCTTTTTAATTTAGTTAGTAAGCACCCTAGTAGTGCTGCACCCTCATACCCCCAAAAAAATCTAAAAGCAAAACCACAAACCCCACAGAAACAGAAGCAAAACAGAGCTGAAAAAGACAAAATAAAAGTAATCAAAAACACCTAATGCATATGGATGCAGATTTTGAGGTCACATGAATATATCTGAAAGTTTTACACAATGACTTATGTTTAAAGTAGCCATTTAAATAAACAAAAATTACTATATATATAATTAAATAATTTGAACAGGAGTCTTCTATTTAAAAAATACTGTTTTAAAAAATTTTGGAGATGCTGGCATTATATTTGAAATTAAAGTATGATGAAGAAAGTCTTTTCTTGACTACTTGACAGATACTTACACAAAAAAGGGCATCAGCTGAATAAGAGTCTCTTTTTTGGGATTGGCTGTGAATTCTGGCACGGTTTGAATAATTTTGTTCATTACGTTCCTCAGGTAATTTTGTAGCTGCTTGCGCCGCTCTTCTACAAACTTTGCATCCTAAAAATAGGAAGGAAAGAATATAAAATGACACAAAGAATATGTTTTCCAATTCTGTAACATAACTACACAGTCCTAATAAATATAAAATTTGATCTTTTGATGATCTGTTTATTATGGCTAGTGAAATATGTTGGCAATACATAAAAACTCCCTTTGATCTGTCCTTCTAAGAGATAAAGGAAAATCATGCGACCTAATAAAAACGTGTTTCACAAAACCATCCACTGACAGAATGCCATATTCTCTCCTCGGCAGAACGTCTCTTCTTCCGACCCAAAAAGTAGATCTCCATTAAATACCACAATCTTAGAAAGGCAGTGCATAACAGCAGCATAAAGGCAGTGGCATAAGAATTTGTGTGATTCTTTTTGAGATCTAGAACTATGGGTCTTCACAGAAAGAAATACCTACTTGTTTCCACAGTTTCTTCACAATTCTTACTTTCAGATGTCAGGTACACAAACTCCAGAATGGATTAACATTTCTCCAGTTTTTTATGTTAATAAATTACTATTTTGCAATGGCAAGTTGCTTTTTTAAAGATTATACCACAACACTCATAAAAATGTATTACAGAATTTCCTATAGTATTTTAGATCTCAGGATTTTATACTATAAAATTGCCCCGATAAATAAAATAATTCTATAAACTCTACATTCTTCTGAGAGACTTACAAATTAGAAACCTAACAACCAGCACACCACCATGTATCCCATAACTTATATCTAGCTTGAACTTCTTCCCGTGAGGGGTGACAATTACAGTGAACTATAATAATAACTCTACACACTTCACACTAACAGAAGACCACAATAGGTTTCCAATGAAATCAGGTGCTGGCTGATTCACACTACAGGAAGCATGCTGTATCCCAGAAATGCAGATATTTTGATCACCCGGTTTAAATGTCAGAGTATGTTCTTTGGGCATGAAGCCAAAACTATTATTAGACAATTACAGCTCTCTAAGGAAGACTATTACCTAGAAGATGTGTCTATCCAACCTGTATTATTTATCTGTGTAAGAAAAGCCAGTGAAATAAAATTCTTGTTTCTTGCTAAAAAAAATGACAGCCCACCAACAAAACACCATAAAGACATTTGACAACACCGAATAAACTAATTGCACTAAAAAGCTCCCAGCCATGCTGCCACACATGGGAACTATATCTGAAGATTATTCCTTCCCTAGATAAAACAGACCAACTCATCACCAGAACAGGGATGCTCCTTTGAATTCAGGAGGGCTTCTGTGGAGATCCTAGAACCTTTAGTGACATTTTGTTCTCTTCTTATCTCTCATTAGAAGCTACCAGGAATAGCAATATTTTTAGGAGACATAAGAAAATGAGGAAAGATTCTCAATGACGTTTTTCAAAGTAGTAATTGAAATTCATAGAATTAAAAAAAAAAAAAACAAACCAACCAATGTTAAGCAAGGTACATTTGCAAAATATGGCAGCTAAGCTTGTATACTAAAAATAGCCTAATTTTTAAACGTTTAAGGAAATCTCTTCTGCTCTTCTCTTCTATTCGCACATGATTACTTGAAAACATGTAATTGTAATTACTGTAACATTGATAACATACTTACAGATGCCAGAAACTTAAGCAGTACTTGTGCTGCTCAACTAAGTTTACAAAATTCCAAAATATACACAGATTCAGGGGTTTTGGTCCATTTTTCACGTTCCAGTTTTATATTAATACATGTCATAATCAAGATCAGTGTGAAAACCCATATGTATTATATGGTTTTCTATTTCTACCAGTCACATTGTTTTTCAGCAACGTACACACACTGCATGCACAGATTGTGCAGTAAGTGATCCTAGCACTACTTGATTCACTGATAAATGAAAAAATGCATCTGAGAACTTTCAGAAATTGGTACTTCATTAAAAACTAAAACTGCATTGACACTTCAGGCAACGCACTCTGCAGTCGCTCACCCTGTACTCACAGCTGAGTACAGTTACTACTCAAATGGAACAGAGCAACAGCTTGCTCTGTGCCCTGCTGCACTGATGAAGTCTGGACAAATGTGTGGAACAGAAGTCTATACAAGCTGTTAGGAAATGTTAAAGCAAAAATTTTAATATGTGGCGGTACATAATATTAGAATAAAAGGGAATGCTAATAATAAATTAGTGTAATGCAACACTAATTAATGAATTCACTAACACAAATTCTAACACTTTTCCCTCTTTGCACTAAGATCTTTGCTCCTGCTGTTTCTTTGACTAGCTGAAGGAACTAGCCTTGTCTTCCCATCTTTTCACTCACAGAATTTCAAGTATCGCATCATCACATTGGTAAGGACACTAACTTGCTGCCATCAGCTGTGTTCCAAGAAGACAAGAAAGTATGGCACATCGGAGGTCTCAGAGAAGAAAAAGGCCGTGAAACAGCTTTGGTTCTGAAGGATTTAACCACAGAAGTGGTGGTGATGTTTGGCACGTAAGACCATTTCCATCACGGAGTGATCCCCACCCCTGGTTTTACTCAACTGTGTGTAACTGAGGACAGAGGAGCATTGCTTGTCCTAGAAACTCCAAAGAAAAGCTCCAAAGAAAAGTACCATATTCGTTAGCACTTTCTCTATTCCAAAGGTTTTTCGGTCACAAATCCTCAACAGTATTTTCAGTCAAATAATTTCAATTATGTTAAACTTTGCTCTTAAGCAGAAGCTGCATTCATTTAGCGTGGCTTCTGTACCACACATGTAATTAAAAAAATACGTCTGCTCTCACAGGCAGAACCACTTTGATAAAAATACAGGAGTAAAATGCTGAACGTAGGAACTTTCTATCCCTTATGTTATTGTAAAGAAGCTCATTAGCTACGGATATAACAATGGCACAAAGGAGTTTTCTAATTAAGCCTGCCAGAACATGCCTGGGGAATGCATTTTTGCTGTTTACAGCTGATCAAATTAGTGCTTATAATATAGCTATTTTTCTGCCATCTACCCAAGCGAAACACAGGGAAACTCAGAAATGAAACTCAGTCTGAAAACAGTTAAAAATGCTCTTATAGCCTGTCATAAATTTTATCGCTAAAAAGAAACCACTGAGTAATCTACCATGAAATTCTGTACCATGCCCACTGTCCTTACCAGCAGTAATGCAAACCGAGGTCAAAAGGATTCTGCTGGACGTCTGCGCTTTATCATTAAAGGTGCATTTTGCAACAGCAGGTCAGCTACTCAGAGGACTTGATGTACCACACAGCTGTTACTGCCAAATTGTTGCAGTAACAGAGAGGTTTTGTCACAAGATAGTAAATAGAATAATTGGTAATAGAAAAAACATAATTGGTTCAAAGTCTGGCCAAATTATAGACGTAGCTGTTACCCTCTTTTCATTGGACCCAATTATCTACAACTGAAATCTTGTTCACATTTTAAATTCCAACTCCTAAACGGTACTTTTATTTACAAGCAAAAAGTAAAGGAATGTGGATTTGTATCAGTGAAAAAAAACCATATTTTAGCACATAACTTTGGTGATTGTATGAGATTGTACCTGTCAGCAAACAGATCCAGTCACAAAGAGAACAGCTAAGATTTTTCCCTAAGATTCAATATAGAGATTTACCTACGCTTGACATGAACATGCTTTGGGGACAAAGTAATTTGGTTAAAATTACAATTGCATACACTTTAAAAAAAAAAAAAATACTGCATTTTCACAATTTTACAGGTTAGATTATATAGTTTCATTTTTAGGAAAATAAATGTATGTATGGGAAGATAAAGTAACAGTACTAAATAAAAGCACACTTTTAGGATCTCACTAAAGAGAAATTCTGCTAATGTAGTCGAAAAAGGAAACCTGCTCTAAAAAAAAAAAAAAACACCTAGATGGATACTACTACAAAGATCAAAGGTATTTTCTGAAATTCAGATAAGAAAAATGAATAGAAGAAATGGAATGGGTAAAATGAATAAATAGTAATTCTTGTTTCTAACAAGGACAAAGAACTTGTGTCTTGAATCATCAAGCCAGTCATTTGACCACTTGGGATCAGAATGACGATCTTTTCCTTGTCTCATAAAAGCCTCTTTTTAATCGCAGGAACGGTTTACAAATTTTATCTGCCTTTCAAAAAAAAAAAATACAACCAAACAAATTGCACTAGCAAGAGCTCTGGATAAAAAGCAGTAAGTTATTTCAAATCTTACTATAAAAATAAATTTTAAATAATTGTAGCACTGATTATTTTTTTCCAGAAGCACATACCAAAAATGGCACTAAAACCAGCATTATACGTATCTGGTTCCTATACATTCAGGACCTGCAACTGTCTATATGACACAAATTATATTAATTTGACATGGTTGAAGAAAAAACAGACTGTTCTACGTTGTTTTTCTCCATTTTATGTAGAACATAACAGATCCTTCCATAACCAATTTGGCAGCATATGTTTTTAAGCATTTCCCTGAGTCAAACCCTCGTTGGTCTTTCTTCAAATCTTTCCATGAAGGCCCCTTTCAATTCTTAACTGGGTCCAGTGGTAGATTGAATGACGCCACCAAACTTGAAGAAATTTAACTCTTAACTATTAAGTGTGTAGCATCTCCTCCTGCCTAATCCCTGATCCTGTGGCACTACAGAAGGCAAAAGAGTGTTCAAGGATGGCAAGAGCTCTGCTTTCAAGAGATAAGATTTCATTTCAATTCAAAAGCCAAACTCTTTGGAGTCACATATCCCCAGTGCGAGGGATTATTTATGGATGCCTGTTGCAGAACGGCTGCGAGAACAAGGACACGGATCTATGAAAGCATTGTTCAAGCAATCCTCTTGCTAATGCTAAGGGCCTGTCTACGGTACGCTGGTAGTTTGCAGCAGGCCTTAGTGGAAAAGTACTGCAGAAGTCCGTGTCTTGTTAACAAGGAGATTTACAGGTCATAATGACCTTGCAGAATTGGGAGACAAGATAAGAGGAAGTTTTCTCAATGAGGTAATGAGAAAGAACCCTAGAACTAACACCACAAGTAGGAGGAATATGCACATGTAATCTTTAGAAACCTAGCCAATTAGTGTGCGACAAGTAGGCATAATTTATGATAAGTGTATAAATATCTGAGCTATCCAAATAAACTTTGAAGCTTGCTTTATCATTCATATTGAGTCGGCTGCATGTCTTCCCCCATCGTCGCTACAGATGCCTACTATTGTTCTTTGTAATGATGCTGGAATTACTGTACTTGAAAAGCAGCTCCCGTCTGAGCAAAGAGAAAGACCCACATACTCAGCACCACCTGATTAACTACCCAAGAAAGCATCTGTGTGCAGAAAAGGAACCAGTATGTGCAGGGATACATCTCCTATAACCATAATCCATTGCCCTTACTAATTAACTAAGAATCTCCCTTTCCCTGTTAAAAGAAAGGGATAGAGAGGGGCCTAGTTACATAAAAAATAAGGACAGATTCTGATATACATCTGTAGGGTATCCTGGCCAAACATACCACCAATTTATGGAGCAGAAACTCATATCAGACAAAAATTGTTAATTTAGACGGATCATACCAGCATTCACCTTCAATTTGTATGCATATTTTGTGGAAAAGAAAGTTGGTTCTATTTTACTTCAAACCAGGAGAGAAAGCTACTGCTGTTTCTGCACAAACTACTGTTGTTATCTCGATCCCCACAGTTCAAGAGCATGTGGTTTTCATTAAGAGTCCACAAAACGTCAGTTAACAAGCAGAACTGCTTCAGATGGGAGAAGCATCAAAACACATCTGGGAAAATATATTTAATCTGAAATTAATGTCTCCCAAAATATTTTATTAAATTCCTTCTGACTGAGAATTCGCCAAGTTTCTGCCCACAGCCAAATGCTAATATCAAATCATAAATCTCTAAAAATGAGAATACATAATGGAAATCTTATAGACTCTCAACAGATATTAAAAGATGATGTAAAGCTGTAAGACTAAAAAGCAGAGGCTGACGTACCTTATTTCATGTTATGCATGACAAGCCAGGTACATCACAACTCGCATTTTAAATTGTTTCACACAACTGCTGGTCTTTCATATACACTGCTAGTACGTAACAGATGGCAAAACACTGATATCCTTCATTATTAATGGGAAAGCTCACTTAAGATGTTTCAACTATTTTCCATGAGCTGTTGGAAATTATATGATTACCATGGTTACCTGCCATGATTTAGGAACAGATAAAACACTTTTATATTCTGAGTTTGGTGCTGTTGCAATCAACATAAAATGCACTGCTTCTGATGTTCTAATCATTATTTACCACTTAACTAACCTCCACTTGCTAGCCCTGGGGTAAAAAAACTCAGGGCTCAATCCAACTGAATTAGAATAAAGGAAATATGGTTTTAGGACTTTAATGAGAGCTGTATCATGCTCTGATACCACACAACGCATCCCATTCTAAATAATGTTGACAATAGTGCTAATCAACGTCGAACCTGAAAATGCAGAAATACACTCAGGTTACTCTAATGTAGCCTAATATTTTTCACCATCTTGGTCAACTAGTCTTAGTATAATTCTCACTCACATCAGTTTTTGCCTATTTAAAAGACACCAAATTGTTAACCTAAAAATGAAGCTGGAAATCAGAAGCTGAAATGGAAGGTAATTAAACATTTAATTGCTGAGTCATTCTCGGTGTATTGTGATTTAAAAAATAGTTAGATAACAAGTATTAATTTTTAGAGGCTAACTGACACCTTTGCAAAGGTCACAACAAAGCATGACATGAATACACCTGTCCTTCATTAACTACTGCATCATAAAACAGTTTTAGGTACCTTTTCCAACACTAAATATATGGAATACTATCATATTACTGATGTTACATACTGAAACTACACAAGCTTAAAATTTCCATCCTTCTTGTATTGCTAGTTTCTGTATGGCCAAGGATACATGAAATTGCCATTTTAACCACCCTGCTGTGAGATTTTTTTTGTACATTTACTGTTCAGTGGAACAAAGAGGATTTTAAGAGGATCAAATGCCGGGGGAGGGGGAAATCAAGGAACTGCCAATTTTGAAATCTTACCTTTCTCTAAACAGAGATTTACTACATAATTGTGACTATTACCCTGTTTCTCTACTAAAATAGTTGATGCACTTCCAACTATGGGGTTCATTTCAATCATACCAAAAAGTAAGTAAGGCTTTTAGATAAAGTAATTTGAAAAAGGCATTGCTGCAAAACCATCCAGCAGCAGACGCTAAGGGTGAGTTACGGTCCTGTCAATGCCTTCAGCCTGGCACAAATTTATGTGGACAACTGCAACATTTTCATTAGCATTTCTAATTTTTTGAGACTCGAGCCATCTCCCGCAATACTCTGCAGAGCTGCTCAGCACAGTCTGCCTGCTCAGTAAGGGCATGGTTGCTCAGCAGCTGTACCAGCCCTCTGTGGTCACCAGAAGACCTGCAAGCCGAGTCTATGCCTCGCAATTAGGGTTTTTATTCAAATCTTAATTTTTGAAAAAAGTCTTACCTTCTATTTTGAGTGAGAAGGTAGTCTATATATCTTGGCATTACAGCTGCTAAGATTTACAGTCATGCTAAGGTTTTGTCTGTGCTTTCTTAGAAAACCAGTCCAGAGCACGCTGTATGCTGACAGACACATGAAAGTGTGTAGTCCCCAGGCCCTATCGAAACAACAGACAATCCCATTTTGATAAATTTTTCCGCAGTGTAATAAATCTCGGTCAAGCTACGTCTTGTACCTCTCTGAATTGGCTCAGGCATTTATAAAATCCTGGAACCACATACGTTTCTTAAGACACCTGGCATTTTCAAGCTAGCAATATCATCCACCCAAAACACTAAGCCTTCTCAAAACCCACTTTGAGAAAATGTGTTAAAAATGAATAAATATATCAACAGAAAAAAAAAAAAGGCAGCTTGAGAATAAAACTAGAACTTATCACTTTTTAGTGTTGTGTTTAATGCCACTGTTAGAACTCAACTGGTAATGTTATGCTAACAAAATCCAGTGTCATCTAAATATTTTTTTATTTAAAGACATGAGTGCCAACCTTTTGGCAATTTGTCAACTGGTTCAGGAATCAATTATTCATTAAAATGCATCAATAGAGAACTGCAGCCCCCTAGGGCTTATTTTTTTCTCAGCTATTGAACAAGGAAATTCTATTTCTCTTTTCTCCTCAGACCAAGTATTACCAGTCTACTCTTTATTTTTATTCAGGAGATTCTGGAAACTACGACAACAGTTCATGAAACTGAGATCCGTTTTTTTTCACTAGCCTGTATTACAGCAATAACTATCAACAATATTAGTTAAAATGTGTCTCGGTTCAGTGCTTCCCTCCAACACTGCAGTTTCCTTCTTAATTTCTTTCTTTCATCATGTTTGAAAATGCCCTGAAGACCAATCAAGAGACTCTAAATTTAAAACAAAGACAAAAAACCAACCCCAAAACCCTTCATAAAGATGGTACATACAGTGCTTACACAGAGTACAAGCTTATGCATACAAGCTTACAGTGATGCCTCCTCTTAAAAAAAAAAAAAAAAAAAACTATTAAAAGAAAAAATTTAAAACACCAAAACAAACCAACTGCAAAGAGCCAGACCTACAAACAGGTTAACAAAAAACTACAATTTCTCTTCTACCCTCTTAGCAAGTGAAAGAAATTGCTTTCAAAATTGCCCACAAAGCTCTCTACCACATTTCAGTAAATACATTCCCTGCCCAGTAAAAACCTTTAAGCAGAACTTCACGCCAATTCTCTCCTGTTGGATGGTTCCAGCAAGTCAGGAGAAGGGACCCTGAGAGATAGCCATCATTACAGGCTGTCACAGAACTGCTGAAAGAGGACGATCACAGGGAGCCACACAACAGCCAGCCTCCCGCTGGCAGCCCACTGGTACCCAGCAGCATCTAAGACACCTAAAGGAGATCTGCGAGAATGCTGCTGGCTTCTGGCTGCTGTCTACACCTGGGGGCTAACAGCAGCCAAATATGTCTATTTGAAATGTTTTAACTCTAATAGGTAAAAGTACGATTTCAAAAACAAATAAGTAAATCAATAAATCAATTAATATAGCAGTTTACCACCTCAATTGCCAAACAGTAGCAGGATACAACATGGTCTTTGAACTTAACGCACACTCAAAAGACTAGATGTTCCTTTAACAGAAATTTTATTTAGATACCCTCTAAAAGGACAATTCTGTTTTCTAAAATGAAAACTGAATGAATGAGGAATATTGATATCAAGTGCCCATTATTCATACTGCCTGCATGTAAAGTGCCTTCATTAGTGCCTTACATGGTACAATGAGGAAACCCAGATTTTTCATGCAGGAAGTGTCTCTAGCATTCCACACCATCTGAAGTATTCACTACTTGGTTTTCTCCACTTTTTAAATATTGACTACGTTCAATACTAGAATATGTTTAGTACTAGAGATTGCACAAATAGTTGTGGAGCAACTAAGATTTATAAATATCCTTACATTCTAAATAATACGTTTGGGGGGGTATGATCAAGCATATTGATAGGTACAGAAAGACAGAAAAATGTGGGTAAACTTTCAAATTCAGAGGAAAGTGGTTTTAGTTTTATTTCTGTAATGAGGTATCTCCGCTGAGGTCTCTCTGAAAGGAAATTTATTAATCCAAGTAATTCCGTAATTTAGCATCACTATCACAATAACAAATCAATATAGAAAGTTATTTTTATACCTTCATTTTATACCAGGAGGCTACTAGAATACCTAAATGATGCATGAGCTGTTATAAAACTGCAATATTTTTATTCAGCAGGTGTCCAACCAGCATATAAATTACATTACTTTCTTTTTCCCCCCCCACAATGTCATGATGTAAAGCAACACCATCTGAACTGTTTCTGTGGGCTCTATCTTCAAGAATTTGTTAAAATAAATCACTCCTTTTAACTGCAGAATTACAAGACATCAACAACAGAAACACCTCTTAACAGCCAAAATTGTTTTGTGGACTCTAAATAGTCTGTGTTTCTTCCTCCAAAACTTCAACAGCTATTAATAGGTAATTTTTATAACTTGGAAAAAAAAAAAAAGACAGACTCAATTCACTATTTGCATGAAATGTTACACCTGAGTTCCAAATGATCATATGAATTCAGTGAGACATTCTGAAAGAGATGGAGAAGTTGGGAAATTGTTTACCTGTTAAATTAAACCACCACAAATGAAATACACTATGCTGCACTGTGTTAGCTTTAACCTTTGTGCTGAGTTTCAGGTAACCCAGACATTTTATACTACAGATCTTGAAGATGAAGAGTTTGCTCTAAAGTAGTTGTCATATAAAACATTTCCATTCCCCAACCATTTCCCACTGACTTATTTCTCTACTCTTAGATAGCGATATGACAAAAAAATGGAAATGAGGAAGAACTGAATGTTCATCTAAGAGTTGTATACAGAAGATATCCACTGCAGCCTTTTCCAGTAGAAAACCCAGAGGATATGGATTCAAAATCAGAACTACTCTGTAGTCCCCCTTAGTGTGAAATTATTTTTATTTCTCTCTGCATGGTACTTTGATTAAGTTTCCCATTTGAAAACTAGACTGTATTAATTTAATCTCAACAGTTATTTAAAGCTCATGGTTCTTTAAGAATTAAAGTTTCCAATTGTGAAGTAACATGGCAAACTGAGAGGACAAAGCTTCTTTTATGGCATTAGAATGCCATTAGAAAACCAGTATTGCAGAATTAATGCATGTGGCTATACATATAAGAGCAATTTGAGTTCCTTTCCCAATCTGAACACAAGGCAAATGGATCCCTTTCTTTTCTTTTTAAATACATCACAGCGTAAGCACATCTGTCAAAGTTATATTAACTACAGTTTTTCCTAAAACCCACAAGGCAAAGTAGTATATGAAAATAACTCAATATACTAGTTAAATCCATGGAGGGGGTTGAAAATTAGAATCTACTCACTTTGAAAAATCAAGAATAGTATAGAATTTAAGCATCTATATTACATCATCCAAAAATCAAAATAAGTAAGCATTAATGAAAGCAATCAAATTTTTAATATGTAACTTAAGGATTTCTGTTTCCAAGCTTTTCTCTTTTAATAAACGTAGTCCAATACTGAAAGAGCAAAGAGTCATAATTTTCCACTAATTCTACTGGAAGATATCAGATATCAAAGCTTTAGTACTAAGAAATATTATTTAGTCCGCTGCCCCAAAGGCATTAGCTTGAAGTTTTGCTTTCTACATCATAACTCCCTATGACAGTCTGACTTTGACAAATGAGTCTGATAAAGGATAGCTTGTATGTGCTACTAAAACCCCACGGTTTCAGTACAAAAGTGCATACATCCGCACTGCTGATTTCAATGCAAGTCAAACACATACTGAAATTTTAGTATGTCCTGAAGTGCTTTGCTGAATCGGGACACAAAAACACTCAAGCCTAGAATGAAATTACTTCCTCCCCTAAGAGACTTTACGACGCATCCTCTTTCGGACATTCCACATTTCTTCTGTTATCATACTAGTTAAACAGGAATCGTCACACTTCCTGTTGTAAACAGGCAGTACATTAACTATTACAATCACATTTGCTATCACAGCAATAAAATGTACATTGGACAAACGAATGCAACTTTAAGCCACGAACATAATTTACTGTGTCAGCCCAGGATGATCAGTAGTGTTTTTATTAATGTCATGGTCTAGGACATTTTTTGGAATAACAGTGAAGCTGGAAGAAGGATGAACACAGGCCCTTTTAAAGATCTGAAAGACGCAGGAAGTTTCATTCATTGTTTCTGTCCCTCCCGAGTGCCCATCTGTGAGTCAGTGGTATCTCACAGTGCCATGGGATCACAACAGCAAATACAGGCAGTGTTAATGTACAGCCATACATATACGAGATGTACTCTGGGATGTGGGGAGCGCAGGACAACCAACACTGAATTCACATGCTGTGTCACATAAATGTGACTGATAATGGCAAACACACGTCTTTTCTTGAGGAAGCAGAAATAGCTCGAGTATGTCAGTAATCTTAAAATTACGTAGCATTACAGTCCCTGAAAATTACTAGCAAAGTCACTTGTTTCTTCCTCAAGCAGAATTCTCATCAAACCATCTCTCTCTCTCCTCGGCCCAACACAGTAGCAGCTGCCCTGCTCCTCCCAACAGAAAAATACTTCCACAGAAGTTACAAAATCTTAAACACCAGAACTGTGTCTTCAACACTTGCAGATACACAAGCACTTCATACCACAGAGACAGCAGAAAACAAGTGACCAAGAGGAAGCCAGGGAAGCAGTACTGGAGTCTTCATGGACACGCTCTGTCCCTAACCCCACCAGGTTCCCCCCATGGGAAGCTGAAGGCCAGAAGAGGGGACACTACTGCTCCCCTCAGCCCCACGCGAGGAAAAGCCTTACAGCTCTTTCCCTTGCTCTTCCTCCCGAACTCCAGGGATGGGGGCAAGGGTGTCCTTAAAAAGCCCGATTCCTCTCATGTTCCTCCTCTCTTACCCCTTCCCAAGGGGTGTTCAGTGCCTTCATCACTGGGCCTAAAAAGTCGCTTTTGAAGGATACTTCTCTCTCAATAGACAGGTCCAAAACGGCAGATCAATTTTTTACGGGAATGAAACACATACAACAGGAGTTTCACATCAATGGTATAATGTGAAATCCTTAAGAGCAAAAGCAATAAATTCAAACTCTAATCAGAATGGCTTCAAGTTATTTCATGTACATACGTATACACGCACAGAGCCAGACCACTCTCTACCTGCCAAACTCTATAAGCATAAGGCACAAGCTATATTCTGAGATTTTTATTTGCAATAAAATCTTTACCTTCTCTACCTTTTAATCCTAAAATAGTTATCCTGCAGAGTGTCTTAAACTCTCCATTATCTTCAGCAACAGACTGAAGACTGATAAAGAAGTAGCTATGCTGGCAGGGGGGAGGAAGATATCCGCTGTTAGTGCAAAGGCAGGATTCCCACTGACATAAACAGGAGAAAGAAAAAGTCCCTGGTGAATAGAACTTTCAGAATTGCAAGACACGTTCCAAATGCCAACTTCACATATATCCTAAATACTGATAGATATCTTTTAAGATACATACACACACTATTTACAAACTTTTAAAATAAATACATACATAAAATAATCTACAATTTATCCTAGTCACTGATAGGTGAGAGGGGCAGATTTACTTTACTGAACTAACATTTGGGCATTAAGTAAGCTCACAGACCTCAGTTGCACGGGCTAAAAATGATGAATGATGACGCTGTCAACATTTTCTCCTAGACAGAAAACTTATTTTAGATTTCTGTATTGTTCCTCTCACAGACTTGAGGAGTCATGGCAAAGTCACTCTCTTCTAATCTCAGAAAAGTGCTGCGTATTCTTTCTATACATGGTATCCAGTGTTTTAAAGGAAAGCAAAGGATATCATGCAGTCAAGTCAGCACTCAGTGGAAAGCTACCTGATTCAATTTCTACACATTTAGGCAAACACTGAATTCACAACTTCAGTGGAAGCAAAGAACCATTTCTATTTTGATATGTCCTCTACTGGGACGATACCCTTGCAAGAGGATACTTAATTAGATGTTTACTCTGTTACTAAAATCCATTTTTTTAAGCCTTATAATCTGCCAAATGCAGAAGTAGTGACTGAGATTTTAAGGACATTGCAAGATTCAAAAAATTACAGTAAACATTCACACAGTCCTATTTAACCATTAGTCTGAAAGCAGCATTTTAAGTGAGATGGAAACACAGCACCAGCCAGGGTTCTGCAGGTAAATATAAGGGTTCTTCTTAGATGAGGGAAAAAAAAAAAAGACCTAGAAACAAACCAGTCCTTCAGACATTAGGAACCTGACAGGAAGGCAGTCGTTACAAAGACTTAAACTGTGATACCGGAAGTATGAATTCAAAAGATTCAAAGTACCTGAATAGTAGCTAAAAGGCAAAAATCTATTTCATGCAAGAAAACCATGTTTTGAAATTACAAGTCTGAGTACAAAATACTTAGCAAAAAACAAACCAGGCTGATACACAGGGAGCATGTCTTAAGATTATAAAACCAAACAGTTCAAATGTTAAAAATACAATTAAAATTTGTAAATTTGAAATAAAATGATCTGCAGTTTAAAAAAGAAGCACAAAAATATACAGTGAGTATATAACATTTCTGTTATACATAGAAGAGAAGAAATACTCTGCTTGTTTTCACTCAAACAAAACACTGATAAACTGAAGGAAGAACACTTACTCTTGCAAGGACTGCTTATAGAAATATTAGCAACTACTTGCTACCAGCACTGGAATATCATCAGTAGAAAATATACAGCGCGGGAACTCGTATATTTGAAATTTAAAACACAGAGTCTTGCAAGCATTAGTGTTATATTTTCCTTCAGTAACTAAATTATCTGTTCCGACTTGATTCAAAGCAACACTTACAAATCAAATTATTCTTTTCATTGCTTTACATTAGTTCTAACTTACTATATTTAAATGGTTAAACTGATACACTGAAAATAAGGTTACCAACCTGAAAGGCAAATACAGTTGTCTTCGTAACTGAAAAAAGGTTACTTGCCCAAACAGTATTCTTTCATCTCTGTTCATTTTCTACAAATCAGTTTTCTGTACATTAAATGTATTTTTCCTCAAGCATTAAAGCTAGTTTCTAATCCTACACACCTAATTTGTTGGAAGATCATGAAAACAAACTGTTAAAATAAATTTTCCCAACCTAAAGCAAACAAGTGAGAGGCAAAAATACATTAATAATATACAATTAGAATTAATATAAATATTAGAGTCTTAATATATTCTTTTACAATTGTTGAATATTTTCAGATTTCATTGCTACTTGATGACAATATACATCCAATGTTTTAGAATCCTCATTCAGCTGAAATTCTGTGTTCTTCTTGAATTTTCCCTGTGTCAAAGTGCAGCTTTGCATTTGAACTCCCTGATTTCTACTGCAGTGACTAGGAAAATTATGCATGAAAATGAATAGTTCTCCATGCTGTGGGGTTTTTTTCTACATTACTCTCTTCTACTCAAGTTCCCTCCTCAGAGCTGCAATATTTTGCAGAGCAAAACAGTGGATAGTATTTTATGACTCTGCAGTACTAGTTCTAGGTCATTCTGCAAAACATGGTTTCCTCTTGTGGTCTTGGAGGTTCCCTCAATCAGATACAGAGCTGAACATCAAATATAGCACTGCTATCGAGGGAGGTATCGACTACAGCAAAACCCTCTTTCAATGCCACTAACACTTAGGATAAACATATCACCTTCATTAGCCTCACAGTACCAAAAGCAGCATACTAAAGATATGTAATAAATACCATCATTCAGGTACAGCCCTGAAGGATATAAAAGGACACAACATCATTTTCCAAAAGCTGTAAGATATTAATTTTTAGCCACTTTCAGACAGAGGACTATGTCTACCGACACATTATTTTGGCATCTAATAACACTGATGATTTGTAAAGGATATGAAAACCACAGATTGATGTAAACTGAATTTGTTACCAGAATTTACCTACTGAAACTGCTCTTTATGCTTTGATTTAAGATTGTATTGATTAATCTCAGAACAGGAAGACAGTAGCAATTCTATTAAAAACAGGATAACTAATATCAGAGAGAAAAAAAAAAATTATATTGAAATGAAAGAGAACATGCTTTGGTAGCCGCTAAAGTTAGAGAAGTACTGAAAATAGTAGTATTGCCAACATCTCTTCTAGCTTGTTACCAAACATTTGCATTTTTAACATCCTGCACAAATCCTACATCCTAAACTGAAAGTTCTACAGAATTCCAAGACAGACGTTCCCAGATGAATTAATTGTACACTGAATTTTTACACCTCCCAGTTACTGCAACTTGCTCTCTCATGGAAGGGAGGACCACCTCCAGGCCACGAACCCATCTCAGTCAGGCATGTGGTGCAATGTCTTCCAGGGGGTACTATTTCTGCTGGATCCATAGGGTAATTGTTCCACCATACCACACAAACCCTCACAGTATTTCTAAATGCAATATGGTACACAGAATAGCACCACTAAAAGTTTAAAAATTTACCTAACACAATGTGCTGTTGAAATAAGCTCTTGTCTGAGAAACTGAGGCAAGCTCTTGCAAAGCTGACCTGAAAATGCCACTTCGCAACTTGCAAGTTATTTACAGCAGGTCAACGTGAGTATAATCACTAGTCAATTCCAATTATACAACTGACTCATCACAGGAGTCTTTCGGGAGTGCCATGGATGGCACCCATTTCTTACAGTAATGAAAAGACATTTTCTCTGAGATCCGACATGACAGAAAGTGGTTGTGGGTTTAATGCACGATTAAGGTAGAATTTTGGCCCAAAGCAAAAGCACTGAAAGAATAAGTGTTACTAAGAATAATGAGTTGCTCAACTGATAACTTTGTATAAATCAATTGTGCAACTGAAGTTGTAATTCAATTAGTATTTGAAGCAATTAAGGATGAGAGACTACCAAAAAAACCATTGAAGTGGCTGACACTCCATCACTTCAAAAAAGGAGAATTAGTTATGTAAACAAAGAAGAAAATACATTGTTTCTGTTTCAAAACTCTCAAAACGAAAAATGCCTGATCCTCTAATACACCAAAAAAAGCAGAGACACTCCCATAAGTCCTTTCATTTCCTAGGTTAGTAGGCAAGGACCAACTACATTAACTCTGGACTTTATGCAGACCCACAGACATTGTCGATGAATTCCATATACAGTTATAATGCCACCACTTATTCCAGACCATGCACATTACCACTAATTTTGCATCACGTGTACCAAGCTCACCTATTCATTTTCAAGGAACACTTGGGAAATCATCTGAAGACAGATGGGACTTACCATCTTTAAACACTCACAAACCACATTCACTGACACCTGAATGCCATTAAGGGTTGTCTAAATATTTTTTCTATTTGTTTGTGAAATTTTATATTATTTCATATGATTTTTCTATTAAAGACAAAGTTGTAACAGATATAATTAGCATGATTCTGGCATATTGGCGATATATCCATTAATGTGGTCTTAGGCCAAATAAAACCTCATGAAGATCTTTGAGTATTTTAGTCACTAATTCAGGTTTCTTTTGACTGATCACTACAGCTGGTGCTTCTCAGAATTTGATACAAGAACTCTGTGAAAGCCAGGAAAAAAAAAAAAAACAAACAAAACGTACAAGGACAAAATCTCATATAAAAATGAACAGACCTGGATAACACTGGGAATGCTGACTTAAGTACCCAGTAGCTCAGCACAGACGTTTTAGTCATAAGCATGATTTAAATCTCAAATAGTTTACTTGTGATAGTTACCTAAATTTTTCAGATCAGTCCTACACTGCAAAGAAAAAATACAATGATTACTTCTCAATCCTTACTCGATTTTTGACGTATACTGCAATGTGTATTTAAGCTCTAGAACATTTTGAAGTTTTGGTGATTAAGGATCAAACTACATGATACTGCACATTTACTAGATACATACTACAAAATTTACTGGGTTTGTTGCAAAATCCCTGCGTGACAGGAAAATGCAGGCCCATTTTAAAGTGGGACAGCTAAATCACAAAGTCAGATTATAAGAATCAAGCACCCAAATGCCTTTATAAAGCTGGTTCAAATAACTTGGTGAATAGCACAGGATCTTTAAGGAATTCAGACTGACACTTTCTAAAATTTACAGAAATAGTTGATAAATATCCGACCAGTGTTAATTGTTGGCATTTATTGAAATAAATGGAGTAGAGATTACATTTTACATATAGAGCTACCCAGTACAGTTCTGGGAGTGCATTTCTCTACTGTGTATGTCATCAATACTTCATTCAATAAAAACAGCTTTCTTTTCAGTGAGTGGAAAAATCAATGCACTAACTACAGTATCAGTGAATCTGCAGCTGATGACAGCAAAGTGTCCATAAAAATCGCAGGTACTGTCCAGCAGGTGTATGACAGTCACCTCTCTTTTGTGTATGAGTAGATAGGAAAGGTTTTTCCCCCAACTCTAATCGATACTACGAGTTCTTTTAAGTACCTTGTTTCCAATGGCCTTTTTTGGTGGAAAGTTAAAAGTCCTCACTTGCTGGTATTTATTCTGTAATTTATGATGCAAGCTTCTGAACTCCGCATATCTTCGATAAACATTCCATTCATCATCCTTTATCCTAATATAAACCTGCAAAAAACAGATATGGAAAGAAATAATTTAAAAGACAAACTATTGAATTAATATATCTCCTTTACTCTTTATAGCTTCACTGCTTCGCACCTTCACATTCCTGATGCAATGGTACCAAAAGTTCCAGGATCACTTATCCACAGATACATCTCTGACTGCCCGTTTGTTGTTCCTGTTGTACAGGTCACTCATCTTACTCCTTCTCTTCTTCTCACTCCTTCTCATTTTCTCTCTTTTGATTACATTTACCAAGACAAACAGCTTGCTCATTTTAACATGACTCTGGGGCAACCATGGTAGCACTTTTTGCTACCGTGGTTTCTAGCATATTCTGCTAGCTAGTGACCAAAGAAAAATATAATTCAATACCACTATAAAATTGATTTCTACACACTCAACAGTTTTTCAAGTTTGTAAATTAGCTTTGTAGCATCAGAATTGCAAAACATAATTTTATCAAAAGTATGAAACTTGATTTACTTGCTAAAAATAATTACATTGAAAACTAAACTAGAAATTTTATTGTTTGGAAAATAAACACACTTCATTCTTTCTGCTTGTAGAGGATATTAAGTGTAATTTAACACAGCTGTAGTTTTTGTGATTCTGTTTTTATTTGCCACTCAATTATTTCATGTATGTATTACCAATTACAAGGTAAATATTCGTGTTCTCTAGGAAGATTTCATGCAGCAGTGAAATACACTTACAGAAAGCTGAGATTTCATTCATTAACAGGGAATAACCTTTCCTCTACAGAAATGAACCCACAGTTTCAAAGAAAGCTGAAATAGCTCAAGTCAGAAACTATAAACTAAGCATCAGACTTAGGATCCAGAGTGACCTTTTCCTTAGCTCCTTCTGTAGAATCTGTAGATCATTCATTCTCAGGTGTGTAATAATCTCAGTATTTTGCATCACAAATCAAGCTGGAATAGCACTGGTGACGCTGCCGGGCCTTGCTTCTCCAACAAAACTCAGTAATTTAGCAAGTTGCAAGGCATGTATCAGGAGAACCCTTATGCAAAAAAGCAACAGCAACAAATGTCACACAAAGAATGGGCAGTAACAACCATATTCTTGTGACTACTAGGGGAAAATGAAATTTGGATTTTGATGCGGCTAATTCCAACACTGAAATGTAGCTTTTCCTGATGACTGAAACATTAACGTGGTCCTTCTCCTCTAGATTTGTCACAACCTTAGAAAAAACAAAATTCTACTAAGGACTCATGGTATTTCAGAGACCAAGCAATGTCAGGTGAAGGCCTTCTCCTGCGAAAGCAGCTTGTGCAGCCTTCCTTTGGTTTGGTCTTTAAAGAGGTCCTTTTATCTCTACAGACAGTTTCTCAAATGCATAGGCCACTGACTTGCAACAAAACACAATATGCCATGCAATTCCACCAAATTACAGTATTTCACTGGAGAAAATATTCATATATTCATAATATTGGATTCCACTGAATAACAAGAGTATTTTTATTAGTGTTGTACTTAATTATGTTTCATGATGATGACAAAAAATGAATACTATAATTCCAAAGTTAGCAATTCTAAGAATACAAGAGATTCATAGTACTGTGCGAATTACAAGTGTGTCTGTAAACAAAAATTCAACTACTTTTTGTAACGTGAATTCAGACAGCGTAATGGTGGAACCACTACAATAAGTCTGCAAGAAATACTCAGATTTCTTTTTCATTTTGAAAATAAAGCCAGGATAAAGATAATTAAACACCTACTGGACCATCTGTTTTAACAATTCAGTACACCTCTGGAGGAAAATGAAGGAAAATGTGAAATGCAAGTACTTTGTATAATTTCAATGAAATTCATTTAATGTAGTAAAATCTACACTAAATACTTTATTCACCCAGCTCTAACCTCTCTCCCTGCCCATTCTTGCTTCAAGAAGCATATTTTTTGAAATTTTGTATACATTCCTGAGATTCATGTTTCAGCTTCACTACAAGGAGGTGGGGATGACAGAAAAGCCCAAATTATTTTTGACCAAGTTATTTAATATGGAAATCTTCATTTAACTACGCAGTTATCTTTGCACATGTGATTTGGTGAATCATGCAAGTTCAATATTACCTGTTAAACTGTAACCCATAGTTAACTGACTAAGGAATCCAGAACACGGTAACTGAAATTTTTAAGGACTGCAAAAATATACATTAGTTTCTTCAAAAGAACTGTTAAAGAATTTCTTCCTGTTCTTCTGTGCACATAGATATTGATTTATTTTAGACAGCAAGAAATAAAAATGCAACATATGGAGCCCTGTGCCATATTGAATTTATTGACAATTGTATAATAGAGTATGAAAGGCACATTAAAGGTCATGATGCAGTACGTATCTAAAGCTTTATTATCTGAACAGGGAATACTATTCACAAGCCAAGGTATTTCAAGAAAATTAATGTAAATTCAGTTGGGAAATCAAAGTAAATCCTAAACATAAAACTGCTTGGACAAATGCAGTCTAATCATGTAAAGCTATAGTTATCCTCATTTAAATCAAATACAGATCATACAACTTAAGTAGAGGAGCAACAGGGAACAGTTATCTCTGTAGACAAAATTTTGAAATAGTATCAAATCCAGCAACTTGAGATGTATGGTTTGAAATCACCTTAAAATCCATTAAGACTATTCCCATAATCTTCCACATATCCACAATTTCATTCATGGCCTTTTAATAGGAATCAAATAAAATTTTTAGCTGCCAAATACACTTTTGCATATTTGTCCCAAATTCAAATGCTACACCCTAGAGTGACACTACTTTCTACTACTGAAGATACCTTAATATGACATGTAAGTACAGAACAGTATTTTAAGATCGTATCATATAAAGTCCTAGGCTCTGATCAATTTAAAAATCAATCCCAAATCACTACATTTCCTTTCAAATGTCCATGTTTTACTGAAATAATCCATTTCCTAAGATAATTAAGGAATTTTCAAGGTAACCAAATCAAAATCCCTGCTAAAATGCTTATATGATTGTAGACAAACAATTTTACTTTTTCTCTCGTATATAATAGGATGAGAGCTCCACAAATACAAACTTCCTGAAGCTAAAGTACCTGTGAGTTCATGTCCCATTCCAGAAGCAAGAAAAAGGTCAGAAAGGGAGAAAATAACGCTAACGGAAGGTGAGCAGTGAAAGTCTACTAAACCATGTATAAAAATCAATGGCACAAGACACAAGAGAACTCTGAACATTTTAGGAGCAGAACACTTCAAAGGACATAAGAAATGCTGAGAAAGTTTGTAAAGAATCAGCCCTATGCTGGAAGAGGTCACAGTTTTTCTTACGAGCATGGAGGGGAAAAAGACGGCAGTGCAGGGAACGCAAAGAGACTGATGTACACGAAGGAAGGTGCTGTGACACTGGCCACCTCACTCAGCATTATCAAGGAGAGGGGGGCAACCGAGAACAGAAATTGGTGAGAGAAAAACTATTATTTCTGCAGTATTATATTTCTACTGTACTCCTAGCTTTCCTTCCCTCACTAATAAAAAAAAGGGTTTTCTGGAGATCCTTTTGTTTGTCACATATGCCTTTCAAATTGATGCCCAAGCATGTGACAACTACAAGAAAAATTAACAACTGCTTTGGTACAACTCAATCAGCATGAAAACAAAAATGTAACATGCAAATTGGCACCATTGTTTTTTAATGTTTTTTAAATGTTAGCTCAGCTTAGCTTGACTGGTGACAATCTTTACATTTGCTTTTAATAATTTACATGTGCTTTAAGTAATTTTGGGGTACTATTGGTCCATAGTTTCACCAGTAGAATTCAACAAGAAAAAGGACAACAGATATGAACTAGTAGGGATGCTTTAATTTTTTGTTTGGTAAAGAAGCTATAAAATGTATAAAATGAAAGATGAGGATACTTGCTCAGATATA
The DNA here is from genome assembly GCA_013400375.1 of Thinocorus orbignyianus. Lineage (NCBI taxonomy): Eukaryota > Metazoa > Chordata > Aves > Ciconiiformes > Thinocoridae > Thinocorus > Thinocorus orbignyianus. Next base: position 213,912 of record VXBW01006647.1, on the reverse strand, counting down.
GAATATCTGCTTAGATAGAAGAAATTAAGATAAAAAATGATGAGGAAATTAATAATCAAACCCACTCACGCTAACAGAACGTACATATCTTAAGAAGCATTTTGCTAGCACTCAGCAGGATAAACCAATGGATGAATGACAGTTCTTAAATAGATTTTATGCGTCTGACATTATGACTGGCAATCTGAACATTGTTGGGTTATGGGAGAAGAGATTCTAGAGAGAGGGAGACATTATGTGCTTAACTTTTCCTCTTTTTTTTCCACCAGACAGGAAAAAGCAAATTTGGAATAAAAAAAGTTTTGTCTTACAGCAGACTGCTCCTGCCACTGCCTCTGCTGGCAGACCTGTTCTAACCCTCTGTGTTAGAAAAGGCAACAAAAGCCACACAAGGATATGATATGGATGAACTTCAAACTGCAAGCATTTAGCTTTTCTTCTTATAGGCAGACTCTACCAATAAAATCTCCTTTACCTCAACTTCAAAATAGTCAATGTAAATAATTATATATTATATTATATAATTATAAAACAATCATAATTTCATGTCAGGTCCAAACTGCAACACTTTTAACGTGCCCAAATTATCTTCTAAACTACTGAAATTATCTTTTAAAATACTTAAATCTTACTGCGATCCACGTTATCTTTAGAGTCAGGATAACTTCTTTTTTATTCTTACAAAAAGTTATCTATTAAACAGCATAAAAAGACATCCCCTTCTGCTACAGCTTCAGAAAGGGCACATCAGGCACAAAACAGGGACTCCTAAAAGTCCAGTTCAGAATTTCGGATGGAGAGCTGGAAGTTGTAACAGGAGACAAGATCTCATCTGCATTTAAAGTTCTCCTCATCTACCTAACCCAACTCGTCCTTCCCACTGCCTCCACTGTAAGTTTCAAATAAAAAAAAAAAAATCCTACAAAATCAAATCCCACCTGTTTAAGAATGTCTGTTAAACTTCTTCATGATAAAAAGGGGAGAAGAAACTGAGAAGAAGCAGTTTCAGTGCTCTGAACTAAAAAATAAAACTTGTTGGCATCGGTCAAATTTACCTACTGATTTTCCATTTTTACTGAGTTTGGTGTTACAGTCATTATGGAAACCTGGAATATTCATTGCAGTAACTCCCAAGCACTTATTAACTTAGCTTTCGGTTAGACAAATCTTATAACCCACGATATTTCTGTAAAACAAAACTGCCAGTACTTCTGTAGAGTATTGCTAACGTAATCTAAGAAAAACGACTGAGTAGTCCGAGCAGAAGAAAATTTTAACCAGAGGCACAGACACGTTCTGGGATGAGCTTCTGTAGTGAATACTTGCTCTGTTTCTCAACTATAGGTTCACGATGATAGTTTTAAGAATTTTTAAAACTTCACTAACTCAACCTTAATGTACATCTTAATTACTCAAGAACACTAAATTAAAGATATTTTGATCAAAATTTACTACTTAAGAAACAATTGCGTCCAGGGGAATGGAACTACCTTTTCTTCCTATTTCACAGTGTGCTTTTCTGAGAGGTGTGATAGATTTCAGTCCATTTAGGAAGGTTTTATTTAAATTATTTCCACATTCAGAACATACAGAAGTAGTAAAAGGAACATATCCAAAAAGAAACCATATAGCAAAAAAGGAAGAACCTGTTACATTTCTAGACTTTAATTCAGGACACCAGGATTCTGTTTAGACTATAATTTCAATCTGAATTCTCCAAAGCTACCTTCAAAGCATGAGAAATGAATATAAATGCAAGTTATATTTTGACACAGCTGCAGGACTACAATTACTGTTAAGTTCCCTCTTTGAAAATGAATCAATTTACAAATTTCTGCACAATGAAAACCAAATGGAACAATGAAACTTCTCAGTCGTGATATGAGCAGCTTTCTGCATGCCTTTCTACATACAGAGACATAACAGGAATTAAAACAAACAAACTTCTCTCAATAAGACTATTTTATCGACTTCCACAAAGACTAAAAATATCGTATTTTTATATTAAATCTTCAACTTTTTGATATTTAGCTCATAAAAAGGAACAATAGTGCACCAAATATATGAGAGAACGTACAGCAAAGCATGAACCTTGAAAACAGCCAATACTGTTGTACTAAACAGAAAAATGCCACGCATTCTGGGCCTGTCCACTCAATGACGTAAAGTGCAAAACTATGTTCACTGTGTTTCTGCAGTCACAGTTCTGTTTCTATTCACCAAAACAGCACTAGAATGACTGGATACTAAAGAACAAAAGGTGCATGTCTATGCTCTTCCTGAACATACAAATTAAATCAGCACAGGAGATTTCACTCAATAATAAATTAAATTAGCTCATTTCAGCGGTGAAATATTACTTATAATACCCCGAAATAATTAACATCATTTCACAAACATGCACTTTGAAGTGATACAGTCACAGCAATGGATGACAACCACTGCAGTGAAAGAACTTTCTGCAGAAGAGCATATAGGTAGAATGACAGAATAGCTGGCTTTTTGTCTAAATAGAATATTTGGGATAGTCTGATGAGGAAAGGGAGGATATCTCACCAATCAGTGTGTAAATAAATACTGTTGTGTGTTCTAGATATTTATTTGGTATAAATTATTTTCTACTTCCTGTAGTAGGTATAAAATAATTTGAAAACTGAAACTGTAATTTCCTAGTATTTTTTTACATCCAAATAAGTATTTCTATAGGCACATCAATGCATTAAGTTGTATTGTGGTTTCCTTCAGAAAAATAAATAATTATAAAAGCCTCCAAGGACTGATTCATCTTTGTGTACTCCCCTCCATGCCAGCTATTTAAAAATTTGTTTCCTTTACCTACTCCAATGCTTCTCTGACATAACCTCAGGTCCCATTACAGAAGAAATGGGATACTACCTTTTTGGTATAAGCACCCTTAAAACTACTCTCCTTCAGAATGCCATGAGCCGTACCTTTCTCTCAAAGTCTCCCGCTCATCCTAGGCCATTTTCTTCTCTAATTGCCCTGAGCTGCTCTGAGATGGAATGTGATTAGTAGACTATTTCTTTCTCCTGCTTATTGCTGCAGCTGCTCAAGCAATCCAATTCCTCATGTATCAACGAAATAATATTCAGCTTTGGGTTTAATTGTTGCAATTTGTTGTCTACTTTTCAACTGTTTTACTGTCAAGGCACTGTCCTCCATTGTTAAGACTTCTACCTTTGAGGAAATACTCAGGTTACTCTGGCTTCTGTACAAATTAAAGGTCAACAGTCACACCTGGCGGATCCCAGACTATGCCTTCACTCTTTCATCTCTCACTCAAAGAATTTGCTGGGCGCTCTCCCCCTCAAAAACGCTTGAGTATCAGGCACCATTCTCCTCCATCTCTTTTATGTTGCATTTCTGTGAAAATTCTTCCCTCTGTTTAAGCAGGAGCAATCTGTGAACAGCTCCTTCATCTGAAGGTACATAGCTCCTCCTTCAGAAAGGAAAACCAGGATGCGGTTTAAAGCAATATAAAAAGAAACAGTATGAGAAAAGACATTAGTTGATATTAAACAGTAAGGCTGAGACGAGTCAAAGGAGTAAAAAAGTTGTAAGAAAAGAATGTTTATTTATGATAATCTTAGGGGGAGTCCTATTCATATGCAAATAGCAACCATCTTGTCTGATTAGCATGTTTATCTTTAATCTTATTTGGTATAATCTAAAATGTTTACTGCTGCAAGCAAGGCAGATTTGCAAGCAGCCATTTAAATAGCGGTATCACTTTAAGAATCAGAGAAATCTCAGTTTCATTATCTTAAGTGTCAGCCATTGGTAATTATAGCAACAAAAGACATGACTAATGGCATTTGCTGTACACTTCACAGGAAAGTAGAATCCATCTGAATGCAGAAAATAAAAAGATACTCCACAGTTGAGAAATACGATAAAACAATATTATTGCAATAATCATCTTGCTTCATAGGCACTAAAGAAACTGCAACTAACTATCACCATCTAGAGGTAAAATGGAAACATAAAAATTGGTTTTTATTCTGATCTGGATTCTGTATTCATCCCTGTGAATATACCAGGCAAGAAATTATTTTCTAATGGTATGACTGAGCAACACCTGCTCACAAAAAAGACGGGGATCAAACTGCACAGATCACAAATAGCAGTCATCAGAAAGTGACTAGATAACTAGAGAAGACAGGATGTTTATCAGAGAAGAGTAGACTTTTGCCAGCATGATCCTGATTCCACAAAGCCACCTCTCCTTTAAATTGTCTGCTTAAAGGACTAGGCTTTCTTAACTGTTGCTTTGTACAAAATGTATTGATTTCTTCAAATGTGGCTAGGTCCTTTAACACTTGTAACTAATCAGTTTACTACTTGGTAATAGCCATCACAAACTTTGTCAAAGAACAAACCTCCGAAGCTTCCTTTGGACTCAAAAGGGGTAACTGCAATTATCCAGACTTTCTTGCTAGAATATCTTGTTACGACAGTTTAGTCTGAGCTCCTGTCACAGCCCAATTAATTTCATCCAGTATTGTCTAAATAATCCTTATAATACACTGATTCATAAAAAGGACATCAACTGGCCATCTAATTAATCTTTCTACCCAGGTGCAACATTAATTATACTGTCAGCCCTAACGAGTGGCCAGACAGCAGTCAAGATATAAACGTGAAATAAACAAAAAAGGCTGAGCAAGTATAGAGAGAGAGGGTGTGCTTCTGAAAACGTCAGAATGAGTGTGCCCTGCACAGAATATAAACAACAGTGGAAGGGAAGATATTTCCTAATAATACCTATTATTTCAATTTTAGGACTAAATTAGTCATTCTTGGCATAGGCATTACAAGGGCAACTACTGCTTAGTTAATCCTACACCATGACCTCCAAGTTTTCTCCACTGTTACTGCAAGGCATAGTTTTCATTCATACTGGTTTTAACAGTTCAGAAAATTCTTCCATGAATTACGAACAAAAGGTACAGTGATAATTTATCCAGAAAAGTTGCCTATCTTCCAAAATATGGCTATGAAGGGACTTCCTGAGAAAAAAGTCACCTCTTTGAGGTTTGCAGTGATTTTTCTTCAATTTAATTGGCTCAATATTCTCTAGATCCATGCAAACCTTCAGAATTCACAAACTCTGTGGTAAGATGTCTTGCATCCCAGTAACATATTTTAGAGAAAACAACTGTCACGCACTTGTTTTGAAACTCCAAGCTAGTAGTTTCAATGAATGCTCCAGTTTGCATTTTGAAACAGTTGAAAATCTCTCCGTGTCCTCCATGATTTGGAAGATCGCTATTGTATGCAGTTATCAGTGGTGTTTCTTGCAGGCTGAGAATTTCTAATATGCTCATCAAATGAAAAAGCTTCATTCTTCACCGATATTCTTTCCAATTCTGATGTATTTATTTGGAGAGGAAAAGAACTGCACACAGGTAAGACAGAGATTATACATGGCATAATATAGTTTTCTGGTTTTCTATCCCTTTCCTAATGATATCTAACAACTTGGCTTTCAGATCTCCCTAAATACTTTTAAAAATTGTGTCAGATTAGTTACCTTAGAAATCTTCTAGTACCCAAGTCAGAAGCTATTTATCCATCAGTTTTCAGCTATTTCACCCATGAATTTCCGGTGAACTGCATGTAGGGATTTATTCCTTATTTGGTCAATCAGATCTTCTACTGGTATTTCATCTAAAACTGTCAATCTGGTAATTCTACACAAGGAATAATCCAGGACAAAAATATACCATAGCAACTCCATGGTGAATACAGATTTTAAAATATGCATTTTTCTGTTACTATTTTATGTTCCAAGACTACCTTCTCAGCTTGAGTATTTGTCTCACTGACTTTAGGAAGTGGCCTCTTCCTGACTTTTACAAAAGAGACCATTAGATTTTATGCCTTTTGGAAGTTCTAAGCAGCCTATAACACTGAATTTCTACTTTCTTCCTTCAGAATGTGTACATTCCTCTATTTTCCTTTGAAGATGGCTTATAAAATAATTTTTTTTAAATTATTTATTTGCTTCTAAAAACTTTCCTTATTCTGCTTAGCCATCCTTCTCTTGTTATCCTCTTTTTTGTTAAATAGCTTATGCGTTTCCTCTGAGCAACATCCAAGTTTTTAAATAGCCTTCATTATGCCTGCAAACTATCTTAGTTGTCCCTTTTAGCCTTCTAGGTTTAGGGGGATTTTTGGGGGTTTTTTGTTTGTTTTTTTTAGCGTGCAGCATAACTGCAAACACAGAGTTCGGATTAAAATTTCCACATCTAATAGGATTCATTATAAAATATTGTTTGCTTTCAGAGTCCACAACCTTATTTCTGAGTTTGTCCAGAATCCTTAATCCTTAACAGAAATTAAAGAAACTATTTGATCCTTGAAACTATGTGACAAGTATCCTGGAGCTGGAAACTTTGGCTTCTCTATTTACCAGAAAATAACATATGGGGTTTTTCAAGGATGGAAAATGAACTGATTTTGAACACAGCATCTGAAACGTACTGAAATATTAACACGACACAAAAAGAAATGCTTTGAAACACCCTTCAAAACATCACTACAAATACACATGAAATTAAAAAAAAAGCACCATAACAAAACTCCTGCTGGAGTCTATTCTTATTGCAGCCAGGCGAGGTCCTCCTGATATGCAAGTTAACGTCACTCATTTATTTTCCTAGTTTAAGCAGCACAAATGCAAAATTGGCATTGATTTTGAAGAGGCACAGCTACCCAGACGTATTTCTCCTAAGTTTTATATTCTTAAGAAGCATTTATAAATCCGGGAACAAAGATGACAGATAAATGTCAAACTGATACGTTCACACTTTCCTGACCTATTTGAGGTGCTCTGCAATTCTTTCCACCCTCTTTTGGTCATTTCCAAGTCACATTATATGTATACATTTATTTTCCGCTAGAAAACACTCATTTCTAAGCAAAAAGGGACAGAAGAGGCACAATTCTAAAGTACATCAAGAATAAATGTGACATAGCAAGTCTCTACTGGCACACTGTCTTCCTCTCTCCATCAAGTGAAATGCTCCCGAGATACACAATCTCAAATCAAAAAAGGTTAACAAGGTGGCTCCTAACAGGAGGGGAGGACATTCTCTTAAGCTTTCTAATAACAGAAAACACAGCAGAAATCAAGCCACGTTAGAAATACATTTACATGAACTGCATTTGGAAAAGCAATGGACCATGCCTTTTTGTAACATCTTCATTTGGCAGCAACATCTTACCTTAATACTATTACATATATGATCTAATTTTGAGGCAGGTTAAACTGATTTCCAAAGGCTGATTTCCAATCAGCTTTAAGTACAGTCATAAGTATTTAGCATATCTAAAAATTATGCTTATCTGGAGTTTCTAACTTTGCCTGTTCCAATTGGTACGCTTTAGCTCTCTCCAAAGATCATTTGACATCTTTTTTTCAGAATTAGTCAGCAGAACCAAGAGTCAGTTTATACATCTCAAGTTATGGTTACTCAAGTAGTTGCAGAGAAATCTGAACTCCAAAAGATGTTGATAATGATCTCAATAATAACAACATTCTGCAATACTACTACTTTCCTTTACATCGATATACCATGAGCAATTTCTCATGCAGCAGCTACAAAGAGTTAAACATGCATTTTAATTTTCCGCCATTGGAGAAATAAATGATAAAGCCGCAAAAATAATGTTTATTATGAATAGGAGGACTCTCAGAAATGAGTTCAGTCATTTACCCTAATTGTCACTCCCAGTCTTTGCCTGTTCATTACATACTGGTAGCCTGGTAAATATCCTCTTCCACAATTTCAATATTGAATCAAATTTCCTGTAATCAGGAGCTGATTGTTTGGCAGAGATTTAACAAGATAAATGCACGCTGCTGTTATCGAGGCTATTCTGAAGTTTTATAAATTAATGCTTTCTGGTAACTATAAAATGCAGAATATATATTCAGCAAACATATGACTACATATAGTATCAGACATGTGGCAATCACTTGAAGTGTCTCATCATAGTGCTATGTTAGAGAGTGTATATCTACTTAGGAAAATTTCTTTTTTTCACATATACGGTAACAAATTACTACCTGTTTGGTATTGTTAGCTTTTCCTTCCCTCTGCTAAAGTCTAATTTTTCATTGTTTTTTACTGGCTGAAAGGTGGGTGTTTTCCTGTATTTTTCCACTATCTGCTAACACTTCAAAAACGATTCAAAATTCTACAAAAATCATCATTCAGAGTGATAATCATAGAATCATAGAATGGTTAGAGTTGGAAGGGACCTTAAAGATCAGCAAGTTCCAACCCCCCTGCCATGGGCAGGGACACCTCTCACTACAGCAGGTTGCTCAAAGCCCCATCCAACCTGGCCTTAAACACTTCCAGGGATGGGGCATCAACAGCTTCCCTGGGCAACCTGTTCCAGTGCCTCACCACCCTCACAGTAAAGAACGTCTTCCTAATATCTAATCTAAATCTCCCCTCTTCCAATTTAAAACCATTACCCCTCGTCCTGCCACTAGACTTCCTGACAAAGAGTCCCTCCCCAGCTCTCCTGTAGGCTCCCTTCAGATACTAGAAGGCTGCAATAAGGTCTCCCCAGAGCCTTCTCTTCTCCAGGCTGAACCAGAAATCTTGTTCAGAGCTAAGTGCATGTTGTTGAAACAGAAGTGGAAAAATTTTGCAGCTGCTAATAATCCACAAATGAAGAAATACAAACAGCCTGGAACAGCATTTTAAAAAGTGTTTAAAGTTTGTCCTGCCATTCTATCCATGGAGGTATAACTGTTCTGAATCTGAGAATCCCAGAATTAAGGAACAGCACAGGATTTCAATGCTTCAACTACAAGGTATGCTAGAGTGCAAATCCTGAAATTCATATACAGCTGAAGTAGTACACTCTGTGAACACACCTAATGACGCTTACTGAATGCTTGTTGCACCATTTAAAATTGTTTAGAGCAGGCTACTACTGTAAGTCATGTCTGTTTGTCATTCAAGCAATATTTCTGGTCACTGATATCTCCAAAACTGAAATTCTGTTTGCACATGCATATTGAAGAAGGCATTACTGATTAATATTGATTTGTTGCACTCCCTGGCCAATGCAGTCATCTTATTAGCATGCTTTCAACATACTAAACTATTAAAAGCCAACCCTCAAATTACGTTATTTGGATAATCAACAAAATGTATGGATGAATATGTATATGAAGTTATTGCTGCTGTTCATTAACTGATCCCTAATTAAATTATATTGAGATCTTTAAATTATTAAAATGTGCTATTTCAGTCAAAAACTTTTACAGAGAATCTCTGTTAAGATGCATCACTTACCTGATAAATATGGAATGCATTAGCAGCTTTTCCACGCAGAAAGACTGAGGGAATCCAAACATTAATAAGAGCACGATTTGATCTGAGGAGGAGAGAGAAAAACTTCAAATAGGAAATCACATTTGTGTATAAGAATTGCAAAGCAACTACCTCCAGTGATTTAGGTAATTATCAAAGTGATCAACAAAGCAACCTAACATTTCAAATGGAGTATCAGAAAAATTGTAGTTCTGCCTGAACATTTTATACCTACTGTATCTAAAAGTGTTCGCTAAAATTAACAGAACCAATAAAGAGCATTCAACCAATTCCCTTTTTGGGTTTGGTTTTATTTTACAGTACACATTTGACAACATTTGATTATACACATGAAACAAAAACTATTCATTTCAACAAACGCAGTATTTTGGTCCACAAAACTCAGCAAAAACCTGAGCTCATTAAACAACAAAAAAGCATTGCGCAACTATGGAAAAGCTGTTTCCATCCACTCTTCAGAATTCATCTCCAATTTTCTACGATTCAAAGCCACCAGCAACATTATCACCCCCTGATCCACAAAAAGGCAGATTCGTTAATCTGACTAATAGAGGCAAAAGTCCAAATCACAACACCCTAGAATGACCTGGGATAGCCGACCGGGTTGTTGGTGGATTTTTTGGTAGTACTATTTGCATGCATTGCTTAGGAGTTAGTCTGTAAAAAATTATGACCAGCATCAAGCATCTCTCAAACCCAAAACAACACAAAATAGTAACTTTTTGGTGCTTTTTTTAGGATACCAAGACCTAGTACACTGGAAGAACACTCCAAAAGAATCTTCATAAATCTAAACTTCTTGCATTCAACATTATTAAAAACTGACATGGACTGCGCAGATCTCCAGACTTTTTAACAATGGAACACCACAGCTGAGAATTATTTGAAATAATATAAGAGCAGCAAAGTATTGAATCTGTTCGCTTATTCTTCTTTCCCTTAAAGACAGTACAAAGAGGAAAAATATGTGTATTATGAAACTTACATTTCAAAATCCGATAAACTCTGATCTTCAGAAGTTTGACTCAAATCTCCAGGGACCTATATTTACAAAACAGAAATAATTCCCACACACCAGTTATTAGGCTTTCAATTAAGAAAGCATGATAGTATTAGGAAATTACAATTCAACATTTAATTTTTTTAAATGTCAATAAGAACTATTACTGAGAAACAATAAAAGAAAAATAAGCAGTCACGTAACAGGTTTATGAACGTATCACCCGTGTGAGTTCTTCATGTTATAATCTGCTTTTATAAAGAAACAAACTGGGGTTTGTAAAAGCATGTAATTTTGAAAGGTACAGAAAACCCAGGAAAAAACCATTATTAGGCCTTTATGAGCAAAGTATGCTTAAACAAAGTACATTGTGCATGTAAACAACTTATGGGAAGTGATGAAGCATATAAAGACCTAGTGATCACTTTCTTTTTACAACCAACATTCCATTAAGACATGGGATCATTTTATTTTAGCGATGTTCTCTCAAAACACTATGTAGCTACAGAAGTTCATAAAGATGGCAATGACAGACTAACACCTGCAGAATCAAAAGAAGCAGCAGTTGCAAGAAAATAAGACTGAACAAGCATTTAGAACTGAAACAGCATTAGCTTTTTGCCTTACTTTAAAGCTAGCTAAACATAAAAGGGTATCTTCTCTCCTTTGAATGCTGTAAAGTGTAAAACATAGCCCAGTATGTTCTGACGAAGAAAAACAGCTACAAGTTGTGAGCTCCCAGAGACCGCTTCAGTATCAGTTAAAGAGTGGTTCAGCGTACTTCTATATTGTATGTTGTATGCATATTACCATTTTTCAGAATATTTGCTGCCTAAGAAACTTAAATACATATTATTACTTATTATAAAGCAAGATACAGTTATTCCACAGCAATATAAAATTTCAAAGGGGATTAAAGAAAATCAGGAAAAAAAAAGAAAAAAAAAAAGGTCTCGCATAAAAACCTTAAAAATGGAGTGTGGACTTTGGAAATAAGAAAGAGGATAAACATTAACGAGACATGTTCGCACATCTACGTTGAAATAGACTGGATACTGACTTTGAGATAGTAACTGAAGTGTTGTTCATTATAATGCAAAACACAGTGATGGAGACATTACATCAAGGTACTTCCTCATACTCCCGAAAGCTCATAATTTTGTTTTAATATTGCTCTGTTTGTTGCAGGAGTTTTGAAATCCAATAACTAGAAATTTGGAAAGATCATTGTCAACAATTCATTTATAAATTACAGCCATTAAAATTGATTATCAGCATTAAAAAGAGAAGAAAAGACAGTGAAGAGTCATCAAAACTATTTTTATAACAACTGTAAATTAGATACTATTTTATTAACAAAATACTTGGTTGATATTTTGGTTGGGGGATCAAATATTCATATCCTGTGATTTCCAGCAGTTACATACTTCATCAACCTTGAAAGTTCTAATTAAAGTCTACTAAGCAGCAGACAGACTATCAGCACAGAGCTTTGGTTACTGATACAGAATTAAAATGTACCCAACTTCTTAGGATAAGGCAAACATCTTTAAAACTGTATTCAATTCAGTTCACTTTGAACAACAGCAACTAATAACAACTAGTTTTTGTCTAGCACTTAAAAATATAGTACCACTTCCTAAAAAATTTTAGGAAATAGTTTTCCCTTAGTATACGATAATTAAAATGTCATATCAGTATCTGGATTAGGATATGGAGATACATAGTTTAAAACAAAACTCTGAACACAGACATATAGTCCAAAATCTCTGAGTAAGGAAATATAGCTGTAATACACACGATTTATCATTTGTCTTATCAACACAATAATGGGATTGTTTACATCTAAACAGCTGAAAATGATAGGTGAATTGCTGCTTCACTAGTGCACACCAAAGTCATCAGCAACTTTACACGACTGTTACGACAAATCAGGCATGAATGCTTACAGTGCAAAGAAAATGTAAGGAGCACTACCACATAATTATATGAACAGAGGCGATCAAAATATGCCTCCCTGGGAAGATGGACAACTATTAGGTATATTCTTGACTCCTTCAGTTTCATCCCTGTTAACTTTCAAATTTCAGGCCAACCTTTCCTTTTAACACAAAAAGCCAAAACGAAGCAACAGTTTGTAAGAACAGTTTTATTGCCTGAATATATCTATTTTGCATTCAATTCTGCTAAAGAAAAGCAAACACTATCAAAATATCAAGTAAGGTGTTATTGATAGGTGTGTTGTTAGCCGTTATTTCTCATAAAGTGATATATAATTTACTTCATCACAAGTAATGGTTTTGATCTTATTCAGAGTGGTATTCTACATAATAACAAATAAACACTTACCGGTCCTCTCAAATCAATTAGTTCTTGCCTCATCTGGGACACAAGAGCTTCTTTAGCCATCAGAGCACGGTGCAGCCTCTCACTGAATTCAATCAGTTCCCCATGCATTTCAGCTACCTGAAAAACAAAGCCAAGAGATAACTGTGTTCTAAATTGAAAAAAACCCACACTACATAATTTCTTACACATGTATCAACTTTTATTTATATTTCTTATTTTATCATTTTCTCCAAGTAGTGCATCTCATTGCTAATGCATTAGTTTGACCACCAAGAACAGACACTCTTATAACCATTTTGACTCATGCCTTGAAATGTAGGTTTTGACACCAAATTGAATGGGACAAAATACAACTCTTACATCCAATTTTATTCCTGTCAGAGGAAATCCTATAACAACTGATTCTAATAAAACACCTGTTAACTTCTGCTCTCAGTTTAATTCTTTGATAAACACAGCACTCAAGACTTGCAAACTAATCACAGTAATTTTAACTGGAAATAAGGGGGCTGTGCTGCCATCCAATGAGACCTGGCCAGGCTGCACAGCCGAGCAGAGAAGAACCTCATGATTTTCAACAAGGCTAAGTACAGAGTCCTGCACCTGGGGAGGAAGAATGCCAGGCACTGGTAAAGGTTAGGGGTGGACCTGCTGGAAAGCACTTCTGAGGAGGGAGAAGGATCTGAAGGTCCTCGTAGACAGTACACTATCCATGAGCCAGCAATGTGCCCTTATGGCCAAGAGGGTCAATGGAATCCTGGGTTGAATAGGGAAGAGCATAGTCGAGGGAGGTGACTCTACCCCTCTACTCTGCACTGGTGAGGCCACGTCTGGAATACTGCATCCAGTTCCAGGCCCCCCAGTTCCAGAGAGACAGAAAACTACTGGAGAGATTCCAGTGCAGGGCAACAAAGACGATTAAGGGATTGGAGCATCTCCGTGATGAGGAAAGGCTGAGAGAGCTGGGACTCTTTTACCCCGGAGAAGAGAAGACTGAGGGGAGACCTTCTTCATGCTTATAAGTATGTAAAGGGTGAGTTGAAGGAGGATGGAGCTGGACTCTCTTCAGTGGTTCCCAGTGACAGGACGAGGGGCAACGGGCACAAGCTGGGACACAGGAAGTTCCATTCAAAGATGAGGAAAAACTTCTTTGGGGTGAGAGGGTGTCAGAGCCCTGGCAGAGGCTGCCCAGGGAGGGTGTGGAGTCCCCTTCTCTGGAGACCTTCAAGCCCCACCTGGAGACTGTCCTGAGTGCTGTGCTCTGGGCAATCCTGCTTTAGCAGGGGAGTGGGACTGGGTGATCTCTAGAGGTCCCTTCCAACTCTGACAATTCCCTGATTCTGTAATGCAAAATGTCCAAGTTGCATTAAACTTTTTCAATAATTCGTAAGGAATATATTCTGCACTTGAGAGCTTTAATAGGTTTGAAGCTAGAAGTCCACTCATCCCAGGCAAATCTGTGAGGGGTCAAAGAAGCATAAATACCACAGTTAGGTTTGGACATAAAATCTGGCTACGTCTGTACTCTCCATTTTTGAGACAGTGTCAAGAAAGCACCAAATGATGCAGGATGTTCATGAAAGTGAGTAAGATGAGAAGTATACCAATTTACAGAGTAAACTATGTTTAAGTTGGTTCCCTGGCAAGAGAAGCCATTGAATTTTTCTTACACAGAATTGTAAGCCTACAGCTTGAAGGGGAAGAAGTCCAAAAGGACAAGGGTTTCCAAATAGCAAAGGTCTAAATAGTAGCAGTAATGTGTAATCATCAAAAGAAAGTGATGTGGAAACTAGCAGAAACAGGGAGCAAGGCTAAAAGAAACTCATCATTTGCACTGAGCAAGATTTTTAGCTACTCCTATAGAATTGTTATACTATAAAATTGAATGAAAGTTTCTATTATCATTGATGACCCATCAGTACATGATATATCTGCCAAGGGAGTTCTCCTGAACTGATAAGGCCATTTATAGCCTTAGAACATCTGAGCCCATAAGAGTTTGTAAAATTACTTTCAAGGGAAGAGAGACTCTTCAGAAACCCCCCTCCCCGTTTCATAAGTTTCCAAGTAAATCCTTCCTATATGACTCCTTCGTTAAAGAAAAGGAATACTGATGAAGCTCACTATCAGAGCTGGAGCACCAGATGAGCAGTCCCAGGGCAAAGCAAGAAAAGCCACAATTTTATCAGGAGCAGTCAAATGAAAACCGAAGCAGTGACGTGTCCTGTAGTAGGCATAGCAAGTTATCACAACATTGTTAAACACGATTTTCAGGTTACACCAACTCTTTAAATGCATCCTCACGGGAAAATAGTAGAGGCAATGGAGTAACATTATGAAAGCACAGCTGAATAAGATGAATATCAATTCACTACCTTTAATGATTGCACAGGGGCTTGGAATACTGGGCAGTCTCTTAAAAGTTCATAGTTGCCCTTCTGGAGGCAGCTCACTACTATCTATAAATCCCATGCTTCCCTGTTTTTAGTTTAGCACCCTGCCTTCTCTCTCTTCCCCAGGGAAGTTCCCCAAGATAAATCAGTTTAATTCAATTTGTTTATTGTTTGCTTTTCTTTCAGTGCTTTGTTCCAGACAACCTGTATTCTTCAAATAATCAAAGTAAACAGAAAAAACCAGCTTCAATTTGACAAGCCAGGAGTTGATTAAAAATAAAATAAAAATAAAAAAAAAACACCAAAAACTTACACCCATTTGAACTTCAAGTATTATTTTCCAATTTCTTTTCACATTAGAGGGAGTTCTTCAAACCCAGTAATTCGTCAGTGTGGTACACCCACAAAAAGAACTAAACTAAGCACAGGTATGATTTGTCTAGACTGATATCTCTCATTAGTTCTGAATTTATGAACTATTCTGAAATGCTCAGCAAATTACAAGCTAAAAACCAGTAACGGTAATTGAGCTAAAACCAATCTTTCCCTGTAATGGGACTATCAGGAAGTAAAACAGCTAAAGATTTCACAGAGTGATTATTTATTTGCCTGATTATGTAAGCAGTTCCAGATTAATACTGATGCCTTATCTAAGACATCACAATACAAAAAGCCTACAAGTCGCCTGAGTTACCATTCAGTTTCACTCCTCACTCTCTGAAGTACAAATGTTTAACATAGTACCAATGTAGTTTCAACAACCAAGAGTGCTTGTTAAATTATTATTATTTACAGCATACTAAAACAGCTTTAGTTTACTGCTTTTGGTTTTGATCTTGTCAAGCACTTCTATTGTAGATAATCCCATTAGAAAAACTAACTTCCCAACCTCATAATTAGACTAGTTTCTGGCTCCTCCTGATAAAAATCAGAACACTAGGATTTCCATCCTATCAGTTAATGACACTATGTATTCATAGCGCAATTGTTCGTTCAACATCAGCTTTAATAAAAGGTTCTTTGACTTCAAACATGTGCTAGTAATGAAGTAAGCTCATTTTGCGAAAACAGAAGACGTCTAAAACCATATAAACTGCATCATGACTAACTTAGTAGGTGCCACTTAGCAAGTAGTTTTACTTCACAAATTACAAACATTTATGCACCAAATAAAGTTTCCAACTGTAGGCAAAGTAATAATATAATGTCATTAACTCTGGATAAATTATTTTCCGTCTACATTAACCACTCATTCCAATTCAAAATGAGTGGTATAATGTTAAAGAATATCATGAGCCCCTCTGACTCCAGTTAATTTTAGCAGGTCATTGTCAATTACAGAGAGTCTGGGCTGGGAGGCAGAACTTCCCCGTATTTCACACACAAAAAGACACAGTATGCTACTAGTTGCAAAAGCACAGAGAAAAATCTGATGGTTGGTTGATCGGTTATCAGAAGCAACATACAAATTTATGAACGGATGCAAACCTCAGTAGTTTACATATTTGAAATCATGTTTGATTTTTCAGTGCCACTCTCTATCAGAAGAGCAAAATCCAAATTATCAGATGTAATAACTGTTTTCTCTCCTCTAATTTGGATGTCCTTGAAATAACTTTCTCCTTGTAGACTCAATTAATATGTAAATTCAAGAGCTCTCTCAAAACACTGGATGTAATACATAAATTTGTAAGTGTCCCTAGCAAAGTTAAATTAAAAAAAGAAAATTTAACAGCAAATAAAACAGCAAATCACTTGTTATATAATCAAAAAGAACAAATTGGCAGGTATGTTACTTGCTCTCAGTGCAAGCATATGGGTATTTTCCCATGAGAAGATGTTCTTTTTCAAAAATCAACATTCGTCTACATTTGTCCCCAACAAAAAGAAAGCCAAAGGTCTTCCAAAAATAGCAGGTACCTACAAAATAGTAATCATTTCATTTTTCTACAAGTGAAAAATGGTAAAACTCAAAATGGCAGACAGTTCAGCCAAATCTATGGATATAGCCATAAAATACTGAGCCGTTGTTTTCTTTTTCCAAACTTTCATTTGGTATTCTTAACATTTCTACCTGCAAGCAAGTTATTTGGCTCAAGACAGACTGAAAGAGCCAGATGAAAATAGTGTTGGGTTTTGGTTGTTTTGTGGTGTAGATTTTTATCTGGTTGGTTATTTTACTATAACTACATAAGGTAGGCACAAGTCACAGTTCATCAAAACCAACAAGAAGAAAATGAGTTGCAGCACTGAACTCAAAATAGAGTGGAAACTGTGCACGTAAGATGAGCTACACAGTAATGTTTGCAATATTTCAGTCTGTCAACTGTATGAGCGTTTACTGAGATTAATGCTAACATACAAAAGAGCACTAACGCACTGAACAGGAAAAACACTACTCTGGCAAGACCTGTGCCTGGCCAGGGAAAATGAAAGTAACCAGAAAAAGCAAAGTCAGATACACAGAATAATGAGTTAAACAAATGCTAATAAGAGGAATAAAATAAGAGTTAATAAGAGGGACAAAATTTAGCATGCCTCTAGCTGCTGCATCCTTCCGTGCATCCTCAGAGCAAAAGCCAAAGCCCAAGACACAAGATCTAAACAACAAAGATGCAAACAAATCTCTAAATGGCACCATTATTATCTTTCCCTAGATCATCCGTTCTCATTTTACACTTGAAGGAACGTCTCACCTCATTTACTGTGCTGAGATAGGTATTCTGAATTGCAACTCATTCTCCCTTTACTAGGATTATCTTCATGAGCTAGCACAAACGTACAACCAGCATTCATAAGGATAATCTGACATAAGAAATGAAGTACAGAGATAGAGTCACTATCAGACCACTTTTCATAAACATTTTACGGCCTGCCTCCAAGAGAAGAAGACTTGGAACAAAATTAATATTCTTATTAGATACTATGGACTCAAGAAGAAGTAATCTGACATGCCACAAAACATTACCTGGTGTAAATCACTTATGAATTAAAGTTTTTCAAAAAAATGTTGACAGGCTAATTTTTACCTAACAGGCTTTCCAGTAGACTGGGTATTAACTGCCCTCCCAAAACTTAGACAGATTCAACAAAAATACAGACTGGCACAAGTTTTATATTTTAGCTACACAAATGCACTTATGGTTCCATACCTAATCCAAACCAACTGCTAAGCTCAGCTAACTTGACAGTGTGTGGATCCAGTATTTACTAATGACTGGGGAACCAGAAAAGTGTAACAGAACTGTTTATTTTCTTGTTTATTCATTTTTTGTCATTGTTACCCCCCACATGCCATATGTGGGCCGCAAAGCCAAAGAGACTTCCCACACCATCAGCCACACTTTTTGTGCCCCACGAGTCCCTCCTGGGAGAGGGCTGCTCAAAGTCCCAACAACCTGTGGTTTCACCACTCCACAGCATTCATTAGCTGTCACTCATGCCCTTGCTAGTAACATTCTGCTCCTAAACTGCTAATCTGCCTTTAAAACATGATAGATTAGCATCGTTTGGTAACATATCCATCAGCTGTTGCCATCCTTTAGACGCACCTTGGTGTTTGCTGTGTTCAGGGTGAAGGAAATCTTCAGTAGAGAACACAAAACACTGCTGGTTTTCATGTTCAATTCATTTCCGTCTACACCATGTGTGGGACTGTCAATTGGATAAGGAAAGTGATCTGAACGAAAACACCTCAAAAATATTTTTTAAGTCAAATCAGTTTCTCAAACGGTTTGCTCCATGGACATACTGTTCCATTACAAAGGTAGAGTAGGTGCCCTGGGTACAGATGCAGGATTCAAAGAACATACTAGCAACTTAAATTGATACCGCAACCAAAGACACAACATAAACCAGAGCCTGTGTTTGAAGAACTTTGTCCAAGCTTTCCACAAGCACAGGATTTGATATAACGAAAGATACTGCCTCTCCCCAAAATCTTGCCTTGGTAACAGTTATCTGACACAGTTAAAATACTGTGGGTAAAATGGGAAATAGCCATGGTTCACCATAAATGCCACTCTTATTTCCTCATAGAACTTGCAGAAGAAACATTTCCTACAGCTATTTACAGCTCAATGAATATAAACAGCAGTGATTCAGAAATAACTTTACAAAGAAGATTAAAACCCCTGACCAGTGAGCACATCAACAAACGAGTCACTGCTTGAGTGTGTGGTGATTTGTGGGCACATCGCTCCTGCCTCAGAAAACTGTTCATCTTACTCAGCCAGGACTAGTCTGCCAATAAGGGAGATGCTGTGCACATCATTCAGAGAACTGTATGTTCTATTTCAAGGGTTGCTCAAAAAGTAATTCTTGCCAGTTCACTTGCAGTACCATTACAATTAGTAACTTAAAACTGTGCATTGCACACCCTTGGGAGTGAATAGCTTACCCAAATTCTTTTTTTTTTTTTAATTTGGAAATACATTCTTACTGAGAAAATGAATATAGATGTATACAAAAGCATGTTCCACAACTGTTATGAAATAAAACAAATTCTTAGAAGAAAAAGGCGTACCTCTGTGGCAAAGTGCACTGGCAAGACGAAATGACATCTGACTGTTCTTCAGGAACAGTTTAACTGACAGACGCTGCAGAAGGGCTTGTGGTTCCACAGAAAAGCGCTGACCAATTTACTTATTTAAGAGGTGTTTTCTACACTGACTTCAAACACAACTGACATTCAACAGCAAGGCTGCATGGCATGCTAATACCTTTAAATAAGAAGATAAAATAACAATTTCCATAAGTATCACTGCCCACTGCTATCACTGTTTGCCTGCTGAATGACCTTTTCTGCTGAATGCAAGGACGCTGATACAGTACCTGCCTGCAAACAGCGCGACTGAGTGGACATCAAACTTGCACTGTTTATTCAATACTAACAAAAGCCAAAGACTTTGATTGTTGGACAAAAGGCTATTTTTCAATTCTATCCTATGAGAAAATGTGAAATCTAAACAAACAAGTACTATCACTCAACAATTTTATCTGTAGGCATTTTAATATCTAGGAGGAAAAAAAAGTGATCCGTGTTTCTACAGAATCTTGTCAAGGAACACAAAACTTTCTTTCTTCGATTTCAAAAAACAGGTCATGCAGTTCAACGAAACAGTGCTCAGAGAAGTTTGTAACTAACATTTCAGAGTCTAATTCTTAAAGAAAGGTTTCTTTTTTCTTGGAATGTCATTAACAGGTAAGAGTACATGCTGCTAACACAGTGAAAGTTTCTATGTGTACCGATAGTTTGCAGAACCATTTGGGGAACAAAAGTAATAAAAGAACAAATTAAAATTAACAAATCAAACAAATTAAAAGTATGAGAGAAAAAAATTAACAAGCAGTCAAACAATCCTTCATTGTCAGAGGTGGTTGGTTTTTTTGTAAAGCAGGTAACTAAGTTGCTCTGTGGCTCTCAGAGGCTTTCCGCATAACCGTCTCGTGTTAAAGAATAAGCGGCACTCCATGTAGTCAATACCAAAACTGCTATATTATCAAAATTCCCCACTTCAGGACCTTAATTTAGGACACAGTAAAGAAATTCAATACAGTATATTGTTACCTGTTGTGCTAAACCAAGAGACGATTCTGTAAAGATGCTGAGACAGCCTGGCAAAGCTTTTAGGGATTTGAGGTCCTTCCCCTGACCAGAAAGCTTACTATGGGAGAGGGGGTTTGTAACAAAAAAACCCAACCACATTGCATCATGAACAAAGCCATATTCTCACATTTGAAAATTCTCTAATATTTAGATACTTTAATTACCTGATAATATACTATTGAAAAATTCTTAGTAAAAATAAATTTGAGCAAAATTATTACAGTACAATAATACTACTACTTATAATATATCTCCACATTTTTTAAGACTGAAAGGCTACCTTTTGAACTTCCATTTACTAACAATAACAGCAGCACAAATAACCTTAAATAAAGTCACAAAGGTGCTGTTCACATGATACTACACTATTTTCTTATTCCTTCAACAGAAGGTGTCACCAGGGCCTTTAGGGTTGGGGGTGGGGGGTGGGGGTTAGGGTTAGGGGTTAGGGTTAGAAAAAAAAAAAAAGAAAAAAAGATTGAAAGTTCAAAAGTTTCAGAGTGTTTTAAAAAGCCACCTACCCAACTACAGTGATACATGTCATAACTTTTCATATAATTGCTATCTCCAAAAAAACCCTCAATATAGCTTAAAGTCATTTGAGTACTTTGAAATTAAATCAAGGAGATTAAAGTTGAAAATCTAGTTTGAGTAAAAATAATCAGTAGCACACTTTTGAGGCCTCAGGATGCAACTCGATGACGCATTACTTGTTCAACAAGGAAGAACAGATGGCATGAAAACACACCAAGTGAAACTCTCCAGAACGGTGAAGGTTTGGCGTAATATAAAAAATTATCTTTTGTAGATATTGTTTCAAATATTTGAAACAATTCCGCTTTTCAGAAGAGCTGCTTAATTTGTCAGGAATTTAAAAAACACTAAACATAACTTTTTTGACACATGTCAGATCTCATGAATATCTAATAATCAAAAATAAACTGTTGACTGTAGCCTGAGTGTACTTATTTGAACAGAGTGATTCACATCCTGAGTTCACAAGACCAGCACATGCACCTTCCATGTCAGAAAAGCAAGTTCCCAGCCTCACATACTAATTTGTCAGAAATCAATTTGTCAGGCACAAAAGTACAACAGTTTGCTTACCCCATGAAAAGTTACATCTATCAGCTTTAGGGAAAGGTTCAAGAGTATTTTCAAGTTCACTAAAACTGCAGGTTTCTATGGAAATTTACTTAAAAAACTGCGCAATACCTAGTTAATTTAAGTAGAAGAATTCCAAACCCTAGAAATATTTTTTGTACAGGATTCTACACAGAAAGTCTTAGAGAGTTTTTTTTTTTAACTATTTGCTTTGTCTCCAACATTCCTGTAAGAATGAGTGTTTCTGCAGAACAGGAAGGGATTAATACATTGTGATACAAGTTTCAGTACACCAAAAGCCTGTCATTCCAGCAAAGGAGTTGGTCTCCTCATTCCCTAGTCTGACAGAAATAGTCTATGCCAGGAAACTGAAAATTTAATGTCATTTATTGAGACTTTAACAGATCTCTCTCATAATACAATTTAGTCCATCATGAGCGTAACTTACAATTTTTAACTTTGATTAAATGTAGGTTAAAGTTCACCACCATTTTCTCTTAAATAGAGTTCAAAAATATCAAAGGCTAAGCCACAAAGAAAGTTGAAATCAGGTTCTCTCTAGTAATGTATCTTAAAATGATTTTAAACACACTTTGTTATTCATGGCTTGAGAGTTGTATAAATCAATCTACTTTCTCTTCTAAAACAAAATAGTGTTCTAGTCCTGAAGCACATGACATTGGAAAACACACGGGAATCATTAGAAGTATCCAAAGATCTATCAATATTCCAACAAGTATCAAACTAGGGCTTTAGAAGAAACTGTGGCAATGAGACAGATTACTATTTCTAAGGAAATATACCATTAAAAAAATTATGTGGAATTTTAACAAAAATTTTTCTAACACTGTTTGAAGCATAACATTTAGTAAAATGTTTCTTTAAGTTTCTTTACTCCTTCAGAATTTTTAGTTGCAACTCTATCCACTTGCTAAATCAACTGTCTTATAGATCATAATTGAAGAACTTTGATAAATACGAACTTTTTTACAAATACAGTAAGAAACTGAAAATTTCTTCACAAACTAAATTGTTTCCAAGTCTTTCTATTCTCTTGACAGCTAGTCATTTCTCTGTCGGGAGACTTCAATGTTCTGATCAGCTACCAAGAAATTCAAGAGAATCAGTTACTAACAGTTACTAAGTCTGAACATTTTCAAACCCAACTCCAGCTGAACAGAACTGCCAGAGCAGCATTCAAGAGAGGTTTCTATCCTAGACCTCAATTTGGAACACAACACAGGCTAGCCTTTGAAAATCAAACTTCCCATCTTTCATTTGTGGAGAGGGAAAAGGCACAATGACTTTTGCTAAATACGCATGTTTTGTTACAGGCACGACACTTCATTTGGAATATCTGAAGATATTGTTACAGACTGAGACTCAGATGTAGCCTTCTTCTTCTGGATGGGATTTGCAACAAGGTTTTCCAGTGGGTACATCCACCGCTGTGTCACCACTGCTACTGCTAACACCGTCTTCCACTAACTCCGAAGGGTTAGCAACAAGTTCCAGAACATGCAGAACCAACTCAATACAACTAAAGGAGGATACTTCTAAAGCTGAATGTAGATTTTAAAGCAGATTTTACCTCTGTTCCAAATTATGATACTCTTTCGACAGGTATAGAACAGAGAAAAGGAGTCAGAAGTACCCAACCAAACGTAGGCATTAGGGAAAGAATTAGTTCCACATAGTTCTATGAGAAAAGGATAACCAAGTAGGAATGTTTTAGAAGAACTGTATTAATCTCTTTGATGCATGATCAGCATTTTTAGCCATCTTCATGTTAATAAGTTAATATAAATATCCAATTTGAGAGTATTTTGGGCAAGAGAAAGAGAATTGTTTCACTTTTTATAAAAATGTTCATTTAATATTTAATAGGAGATATGGGTACTAGATATTAAATTTCATTACTTCCATCTGGAAAATAATTTCTATTTAAATTTAGGATGAAATCCAAATTTTTTTTTCTTTAGTTAATTTTACGTTAGTCTTAAAACTGAACCTAGCATTAATAACTTTTTCTAACATGGTCATATCAACAGAATTATCTATCATCTGTTTCTATACTGCAGTATTCAATAAGCTATACAAAAATGAAAGAGATTTGCAATCAAAAAGCACAGAAAAAGCCACGTATTTCAGTATGTCCATGTTTTAAAGCTCAACTGACAAACAGCAATGCCTACAGTTATATACTGTAACTTACACAATACCTGAAACCTACTGAGTGCTTTCAACTTTGCCACCATCAGTCACAACCCTAGGGAACTTTTTTATTTATTAAAACCTTCTTTTTAATATCAAAGTGTAAATGCATATACTGGTTAGGAAAAGCATTTTTAGTTATCTGAATTGCTTTAAATATGTTTTGAATTTGAATGAACGAATTTGTATTTTAACCACAGAAGACTGAAGTCTTCCAATTTTTTTCATTTAAAGGAAAAACCAGAGTTTTCTTTTACAATAATAAGGAAAAAACCACAACTAAGCAAAGAAACTATTTACAGCTTCAAATATTACATTACAATTTTGATTCCATAAAATTTGTACAGTACAAACTTTACCTCAATCAATTTTCTTTCGTAAGAGCTGGCTAGTTCTTCATTGTTTTCTACTTGCTTTTGCTCTGGAATAGTAAACTCACCATCAGTGTTCCAAATGTTTGGCAGAACTAAAACAAAGAGATATCTCAAATTAAAATGTTAAATTACATAAACATCTAAGACAACGCGTTCATAAGTAATCGCTCTAAAACAAACAGTTATGAGAATTATTAAAATAGGACATAATATTAAATAGTATTACAGGAACTCAAATACAAATGCCGCAGGGACCTTTCTTGTGAGCAAGATTCAGACGTACTCTTGATGGAAAAAAAAAATACATACTAAAAGCATTTGGTTGTTCCGTGACTATAGCTACCTAATATATGTAGGTAGTAACTGAATTCCTACCCAAAGCCTTTGAAAACTATGCTTCTGTTTTAAGTCTTTTTTCTACTTCTCTTCTAAAATATAATTTCATATTACTTGCATAGGCTACTTAGATATCATGGAAGCTACAGAAAATAGGGCTGGGAATGGACATTCATCTAGTATATCACGTTTTAGCGTAAAGTAGAATCTGCTGTAGTTATTTCATTCCTGACAGTCAATTGGCTAATTTATTCCTAGAAACCTCCAAAGAATGGGGATTTCATGCTTCCCTGCACAATCTATTTAAAGTTGGTATTCTTCTCAGAAAGGGTTTGTTGATAGCTTAATCAAAATGCCTTCACCTGCCACTTAAACCCATTACTTTTCTTATCCACAGTGAGTGAAAACTACAGTTTATTCTGTTCCTAGTTATCTTTTATGTATTTGATGATCACTTCAAGGACTGTTCTAAGTAAGTTTCCTCTTCCCCAAGTTACACAAAGACCAATTCAACTTTTCCTCACACACAGAGGGCAAAAAACCAAACACCAAACCACAAGTTAGCACAGATAAAGTAAAGAAGTCATAACAAAAGAGAGGTTTAACAAATTATTTCACTGTTTTTCAAAATCTAAACTACATATACAACCACTATAAGGCAGACAGAAGACACCATAACTCAGCTGACTAAATGTTCTTGAGCCCGGGCAACCCATTTGTGTTTAGAAGAAGAATATATACATTCAGAAGTTTATTATTAATTTTAGTGAATTCTGAAAGCTTTTTTAAGGGCTATTTCTTGTAAATCTTGCTTGAAGTTCTTCAGCCAGAAACTTCTAAGATCAGCGTTTTCACATACATAATATTATCGTATCTAAGCAGGTTTGAAAAATGGTGCATACGCAAGTCCTGCTGGTGGCCGAGGAATCAAGGATGCTCATTCATTAAACATTTAAAATCGCAATATCAAACTGCCCAGTCTATGGTAGTGATAACTCATTTTGAAAGCTGGTATGAGATTTTGAACTTGACACAGTTCTGACTCTTGGGCAATTTATTTATAATCACATTTGCTGAGTGTTTTTTTAAGTCACCACAATGCAAACTATTATGCTGAGTTTCATTTATTATTTTAGGAAACTATTTAAAACCCACACTCAATAGCATCTGATCTGATTATTGTAGCAAATGTTGATTCTTCATTTATAGTCATAAAAATAACAGCAAAGGCTCAATTTATTTTGACTCTCTCAAAAAAGTTTCACTTGAAGTCCAAACACAGTGTTCTAAAATCTACAACACATTTAAGACTTATGTTTTGAAACCCTTTGGAAGAAAATTCACCATATTGAAATTACTCATTATAACATAGGGCAGCAGAGAAATTAGTTGTATGAAACAGTTTATGCCTCCCTGATGAACACAATTTCCTAACACTACAGCAAAAGAGGGCAGCTGGGAGTTCTCCGGGTGAAAGCAGACCAGAACTCTGCAGCCCTGTCTACATGTAAAGCTAGTTAGAAGTGAAGAATCTTATCCTGGGAGCGTGTAAATTAAAATATAAGAAAGCAATAAGAGTTTAAGCTTAAAATGACAAACGCAGTGAAACTAGTAGTTTCTTCAGCCTGTTTTCCTCACAAAGTGGTCACAATCTCAGAACACAGTAAGAAAACAGTCTTGCAAATATACTCTGTAATCTCTTTAAACATGTTAGCTAATTAAGAGCCAAATGACTTAAGACTAAGTTATACTACAATTGGAATTCAATAATTTGCCATAAGTTCCACAATGAAATATGTACTAAAAAGTACAAATAGCTCTTTCTAATAATGCAAATATTCTTAATTATGAAGGCTCACATCTGAAAAATATGAACACCTGCGATGGGATACTGCAAGCTGTGATTATAAACAAAGGGTGCAACAGTTTCTCTAAATCTGCTAAAAGAAAAAACTTTTTTTTTTGTTTCATCTCCTGTTTTGAAGTGTATCTAAACATCTTTATTCTGACAAATTATTTACATGCTAAATATTTTTTTCAGCCAGAGGCCACATTAATACTAAAAATTTTGCCACCAATGGCAGGTAAGAAAAAATAATTTTATTTTATAGAAATGCAACATGTTAAGATAGAATATAAGAAAAAGTATTACAAATAGTACATGTAGGTGAAATTTATTCTGGTCAATAATGTTAAATATTACAGAAAATTACTGTGGATTGATTAGATACCCTTTGAGCATAAAGCATATACGCATTCATTTTTAGAAATGTTGGTACCATTCCATCCCGCTTTTTCATCTATAAAATCTGACCATCCTACTCAGTTTCTATTCTTATCACTCACTAATTTGCATAATTTTAACATGGCAGGATACTGCTAGCCTAGGAATATTTTTTTTCTTTTCCTATAATTACACTCATCATGGAAACTGTCAGTATCTAATGAAGGATAATTTCTGCTATTATAAGAAGCTTGGGCGATGGTTTTTGTGAATAATTCTTAATGTGAATCACTACACTCCAGCAAAGTCGGAAGTAAAAACATGTTTTCTCACTAACAAAAATCCTTTGAAGGATGATTGAAGATTTTAAACTACAGATAAGTAGAGTGACTAGCACTTAAGAGTGGAATTAACATAGTATTCATTCATACAGCCACTTACACGACCACAATATTGAAAATCACAAAAAAAAAGAGAGACAGTGCCAGTTTCTGAAAAGCCACCTCAAACCATCTTCTGTAGCCAGTGGAAACACAGGTCCCACCAGAAGATGATTCAGAACCAAGACTCCAATTCATCAAGTGTCATGGACATTTTTATCATCACTGAAGAAAATCAGGTAACACTGTTGATAACTAAACTCACTATCTTTCAGCTATAAAATCTGCTCATTAGAGTCAGAGCAACTTAGTAAAGCGAAACATCTGGTAACAGAGTCTATTTTAAACAGTCTGCAAGTACTGATCTCCAAAACAACATAACAGTATAATCTAAGTAAGTTTCCTCTCCTCAAAATAATTGCTTTTTATGTTCCAATACAACATTAATTCATAGATTATTTTTAAATTAAATTTTCACTTCATAGCTTTTTGTGGAAAGTTTCTTACTTAAATAAAGACCATCAAATCTACCAGAAAACACTCTGTAGAAGTCAGTACAGAAATCTAAACTGGCATTTTTCTTAAAAGAAAAAAGATAACAAATATGGTATTTTCACTATTGGGAGATAGTACTCTACCATAGTTGGAAGAAATGAAAAGGGCTTATAATTATCTCTTGCTAACCCAACTTTTGTATAAATTATTTTATTTGTTTTGACAAAGACTCAGCAAGGAAAGCAAAGACGTCTTGATTGTTTCTACTCAGGGCTAATTCAATACCATACCACCACGTAATGTTCTTTTGTTTGATCTCAATCTGCATTATAAAACTGTTCCCATAATGGCAAAGAGCCTGGTCAGAGATGTGTGAGGGACAGTTCTCACAGAAACGGAATGGTCATCTTTTTAGATGCCGATATTTTTCCAACAGGGAGAGGTCTGTTGTCATACTGGGTAGCACATGGAAGTGTGAAACACGTCCCCAGCCACACTAGGATTGCTTTGTGTGGCTTAAGAGTTGGTTCTGGACCAGGGCTTGCACAGGACTGGGTGGCTGGTTGTCTACAGAGATCCACTCCACGATCAATCAGAAAAGGATAAACACAGATTCTTGTAAACCAGACATATGGCTGTTCACTGGTTATTCTTTCAGTGTCAGTTTTTATACACCTCCAGGAGTCACATTCAGCATTTGCTTGCTGTATCTATGCCTCCATAAACTCCGTTGCAATGGTACCATCCAGAAAAACAAACCCAGTGCATGGACTATTTTTATTCCCTTCATTTTATCCCTACCTTCCACTGTTTGACCTTCTCTTCTGAGCATCTGGACAGCACCTACATACTTCTTAAGTTGCACTTTTAGTACTTCATTTTCTCTGTTGATAAAAAGAACAGAATAAATAAATATTACTGTTTTCTCAAAATAGAGAAAAGCCCCTTTCAATGTAAACAAACATACTATCTCTAACAATAAGTTTCAGTTAAGTTGTGTCATTGGGATGAAAAAAAAAAAAATTACTTACATGTTAAAAACACATCAACAGCAGAGTACCAGGAAAACTCCAGGGCCACATAAACACATTAGTGAGACAGATTAGCTCATAATCAAAAACTTCTCATTAATTGCTTAATGTATTTTCTATACTATGCGACATTAATGGCAAAAAAAATGACACAGTCTATCTAAATCAACAGTCAGTTAAAAAAATATATATAAAAAAAAGATGGAATACTAGAAAAGGAAATTCAGAATGGCCAGTAAAAAAATTAGATAGTAATTTTCCTAATTTTCCAAGTATTTAATATCAAGCAAATAAGAACTCAGCTTTAGAAACAGACTTTATTATTGTAGGACAATGCAAGCACTTAAGCAAGGTAAATTTTTTCCACTTATCATTCCTAAATAAAAACCATAACAGAAGAAACTAAGTTAATCTCTTTGACTGTTATATTTCAGTGCTTGTGCCTTTTTGATTTTTTTTTTTTTGTTTGGAAAGTACCAGTATTCAAACCAGGTAGCATCATAGCTCCACCTAACGACATTAAGTATCTTAGATATCTGATTGGAAAATAAAAAGGATTCTAACTAAAATAATTTTAAGCAAAGCTGACAAATCACATGTCTGAAAATTTAATTATCTGTCTAATCCCATTCGGTTAACAAAGTGTGACAGAAGCGTTTATACAGAAGAAACAATCAAAATTTGTTGCAGAGAATGAATTTGGACAACTTCTACTCTTCTTTTAGAAAATATCAGGGCAGAAATATACAGGTACGACAGGTGCAGTATGTATCACACCAGGAAATCCCCAATTGGCTAGAGAAAAGAGAGAACATGGACAGGTCAAAATTATGCCAGTGGAGTGTTAAAAGCTCTACACATGATGAAATCCTTGATACGTAACAGATTATGGACACCTGTAAATACATTAACCACAAAAAGATAGACATTTTATTTATGGAAATTTATTCGAGAATGAGAAATATTCAGAAACACATACAAGTATGTTAGATGGTCCTTATCATACTATACATATAATCATACACACACACAACATGTATATTATAAATACACAAACAAAAATAACTGCTGGTTTGAGCAATGCCATATTTATATATAAAAACCCTAGACTGGTACTATATTCATATTTCTATGGATTTCAAATCAGTTTTCTGAACTACGTAACCTCAATTTCACTTAGTCCATTAGGAGGAAGTTGCTAAATAATTTAGAAGAAACTACTGATTAACCCAACTATCAAATGTTAACAAAGTCCTTGATAATTTTATGCATTCTACTATTTTTTCACTTCCTAGATTACAAAGAACAAGTCAGTTTTTTTCCACCAGAGATGGACACCGATATCCAGATTAAGGGAGGAAAAAAAAAAAAAAAAACACACAAAAAAATCTGAAACAGTTTAATTCTACCTACTATATTGAAACAAGTCTAAATCATTCATTCATTAAAAAAAAGCAACCCACATTCATATGCCAATTAGACAAAAAGTTTTCTTACCATGTCTGCATGGAAATAACTGCATGCAATTACAATATATCGGGTTTTAAAGATTCCCATTAAATAATCATATACCATTTCTGTTCTAAATTTGAGAATAGACTCAGTGCTTTCTGTCTGTACTGAGACAGCGTTAAAACAAACAAAGAAAAAAATCCATTTTTTATTATATTGTGCCTATTGACACAGTACTGATGATCCTCAGAAAGATTTTAATTCACTCAAGGCTTCTGATACAAGACTGAAAGTTAAGGCAGGATACTATGGCCCAGTTACAATTTTCTAATGTGCTTTATCAAATTATTCCTTTTCATTCTCCGACATTTTTCTCATTACTACTATTCAGCTAGATTCCAAAGATCTGTATGAATGTATATAGCTCTTTTTAACAGATCATGTTTTTAAAAAAGTAGATTAGCAAGCACTTACTAGAATGTCTTTAATGACTTCAAGAGGCATGATATCAGACATCCATAGCAAGTATTTTATAGAAACTCCTGTATAGGAGGTAAGGGTCAGATTTGCAGAAATTTTGGTCCGGCTGACCCCACAGTACCACCTATTATTGAGGATGTTAAATACTTGTATGTACAGGCTCCAGTTTACTCCTGCAACTTTTCTAAACTGTACCATCTAACTTGAAGCCAAACTGTCAGCCTGTTACCAGACCACTGATAAAAACAATGCTTTCAGAATCTTTTGAAATGCTCCAAACATTCCACAGTCTGTGCTGAAAAAGTTGTATCTGTGCTTGAAGTACAAGTTGAAGGGGATAAGAAAAAAGAAAAAAAGACAGACAGAAAAAATAAAAAAAAAAATCAAGTTGGAGCACATCTATCTCTAAAATCTCAATTATAACAAATATCCCTGCCCAATCACTTCTCCCATATTAATAAGTAGCTGAAAGACAGAATGATCATTTTACCCTGTATCAGCTCAGTGGCAGAAGATGACAATCTAGCATTCCTACAAACCAATCTGTGTGCTCAAATGGCAATCCCTAAAACTGTAAGCACTTCTATTATCAGACATTCTTGAAAATTCACTGGAAACCAGTGTATATGTTCACAAATTATATGAAAAAATCTTAAGGATTCTACTGAACTCCTGCACTGAAACCAAAGTCAGAAAACGGAAAAACATCTTTCAAGATTATCTATATGGTCAGGGCTTCTCCATACAGCAATACTTGACTGGCATGACAGTGTAAGGAGTCCTTTTTGCCAAAGCTACGAAATAAAACATTAATAGTACAGGACTTTCTTTTCAATAGCCATATTTTGCAACACTGATCATACTAATACAGAAACAAAATACTTCTAGAAGAATATAATTTTTATTTAAATATTTGTCAATGGTACACAGCCACAGGATCCAACAGATGTCTGTCTTGACAAAATTTAGTGGTTTAGAAAACACTATAAAGTTACCATCTACAAGTAATTTAAAAAATGGCATTTACCTTGAGAATGAATTGAATTACAGTTTAGTGCAGAAATATGTAAAAACCTATACACACAGCTTGGGTTCCACGACTTCCAAAGATTTCTTCCAACCTGAATTATCCTATGATCCTACTACTAGGACATGCAAGATCACAATTAATTGTAATAATATATACTCTAAATGAAATAAGGAAAAATGAGAACTATTACTTACAGAAGTGGAACTATATATAATATAGTGAGATTACAGCATAAAACCAATCTCTGAAAAGAAAAAACCCAACATGACGAGGAATGATGTGATAAACTTAACTGCTTGTCATGAAAGAAAATCACCATATGCATGATAAACTGAAAAGTATTCTCATGATAGCTGTACAACACAGACTGTGTTCAAATCTAAATTATATTTTATCTTAGCAACGATATCATACCTGAAAAAGCAAAAAATGGCTTTGTGGATAAGAAATATGAGGAAGTTGTTTATCTTATGAAATAACGTATTTCACTTTTTATAAAATGGTTATGTAACTGTGACATGTCATTGACTAACTAAGCAGGGAAAACCTCATTGAATATAGGAATATTCAAATTAGTTTTCACAAGCAGGGACAAGAGATATATTTTCTTCTAAGAAGCTGCTTAAGGTAGTGATGCAATCATTTCAAAATGCTCAACACATCATTCCACCCATCACCGATGTGTTGTGGCTCTGAACAAAGTATAAAACAGATTAATATAAAATGCCAAATCCAAAAGCAATGTAGCTTAAATAATACAGACACTAGATCAGAGGAGGCAGATTAAGTTACAAAGTGTACTGTAAACAGAAGGTACATAAAAGCGTAAGATAAAGTATAGTCAAATTCTCATCCCCCATTTCCCTACAGAGTGTGTTATCATCTTCTCTATCCGCTTTTCTTGCTACAAAGATAGTCTTTTGTAAAATGTTTTCCTCCACCTTTTCTGAATATAGTCTAAGAATATGCAATCAGAGATTATCCAGTTTCACAGTCAACTTCAATAAATTTCTTTGCTTCACAAAGGGATGTAATAGCATTCCAGACAAATCTCAATTCAAAAACTTTACCACTGCCAAGAAGCCACTGGCAGAATATACCCATGCAATTTGAGAAAGACTCATTGGCAAGAAAAACGACAAAAAACATCTTACAAAATTATATGAGTGATGACGGAGACCAGCTCTTTGAGAAGACGATGAAAGACAAACGGACCACCGCTCTTCAGGCAAGTGGTAACAGTTTATTGTTAAAGAGCCTTTTTTATACTCTAAAGATTATACAAGTAATAGTAATGATTAACGAGTCTTCCAGGTGCACAATAGTTTAGTTAATGTTAAGCCTTAAGGAATTCACTGTACTGCCCATGTTCCTATCTATGATCTTACATCTTGTTCTTAGTATACATTTCATTCTTTTTGGACTTGTTCCCGTCACCACTCCCTGAGCTCATTGTTGTATAGTTCCATACTGACCCTCACAGGCCAGTTTACAGATGGTTAGAGTTCTAACCCTTTCAGGCCAGTTCTCTTCAGAGTGAGTCTATTTAATCTATCCTATCAGAAGGCTAGGAAATAGGCTGAACACTGAGACTGCTCCTTTTGAAATAATACCATAACTGTTACGAAAGAGCTATTCAAACAGCTCACGTGGAAGAATGACACTACTGCTACTAGAAACTAAAATCATCTAAGAATTTTTCCCTTTTTCAAAAAGAAGTTGGCAAACTCAGAAAATTTTCTCCAAGCAAGCAAGCGTTTTGTCTAGGAGAGCAGAGATGCTTCAGAGAGTCTAGGACACCAGCTGAATAAATCAATTTTGCAGATATCCAGAAGTAATCATTTCAACACTGACTAAAATTTAGTGTCACTAAAATTTGTGTTCTCAAAGCCTTCAGGAAGAAATTTACATCAAATTCTTGAGATTTGATGTAAATCAAGAGCTTTGGGGATGCATGTAAGGATCAGCTCTCATAATGTGAAGCATATTTGGTCATCAAATTACAATAGTCAGATCGTTACTGAATTTTGCCTTGCCTTAAAATGTTCAGAATATTACAATTGAGGAAATTTTTCTACTCTAGTTCTGAATCAACTGTTTTCAAGATAGAGAGATTTCACTATTATAATATATCTGAAACTTACTGTTCTCTCACTCACCTAGTGTATATACAGCACTCACAAAGCATTTAATAAATCTTTGCTATTTCAAATTCTTGAAATTATTCAGCTTGTCCA
Organism: Thinocorus orbignyianus; assembly: GCA_013400375.1. Lineage (NCBI taxonomy): Eukaryota > Metazoa > Chordata > Aves > Ciconiiformes > Thinocoridae > Thinocorus > Thinocorus orbignyianus. Next base: position 179,822 of record VXBW01006647.1, on the reverse strand, counting down.
AATACCTGGTTTAAAATGTTATTTATTTTAAAAAACTGTACTACTTTTACTATTGCAGCAGCATCACCTACAGCATACAATGTCAACAAACAAAATGATTTAGAAGAAAAACCTAAATTCCAAAATAACTATGTGCAAAGTTTGATGTGAGAGAAAACGCGTTGTAATGAATCATTACACAAATGCACCCAAGGTCCAAAATAACCAGCAATACAAGGATTTATAGTACCAAAGCAGCTCCCAACACTCTTTTCATCATGTGACAAGGCAAACTGACTTTCAGAAGAACAACTAACACAACATACCCAGTCATTTAGTTAGAGAAATTAATAAAAGTCTCCGTAGCAATACGAGAAATTAAACTTGTTTAAAAATAACAGGTTAGTCTAAGTGAGCATCTCTCTAGATCTTGTTATAAAAGATCCTTGTCTATGCTTTAAAAAGGTACGTGCATGACAAATATCTGATTCATCCACATGTCACTGCGAATTCTAAAACTGTGGGGGAAGTGAGTCAAAGAAATATGAATACACAATTCCTATACCCTGAAACATGAATATTAAATGATGAAGTATTTGCATTGTCTCAGCTGCCCCACATCACATGAATGTCAAAGCCACTTAGGCCTATCTCTCCCTCCCCCAAAGTGAGTAGTTTGGTTTGATGTGTCATCAAAAGCAGAATTAGTAACATTCTAAATTCTTTAAAAAACAAACAAACAAACAAAAAAAGCAAAACAAAGAGTAAGCTTTGTATTTATCATTTTCAGACACTAGTTCTGCTATGCAATAAAAAGCTTATAGAATCTCAACTATGGTACTTCATGACTGACACTAGACACTGCCTGTGCATGCAGTAAACGAACACTCCTGTGGTAAGGCACAGTTTACTAATCTTATTTAACATTTGGGATAGGTTGGTTGTTTACTATACATGTAATGTGAATCACTTCCAAGATCTTAGGTATCATAGATTACTCCAGAGCTTATTTAGAATTGCAAGAAGAAAATCACACTGTTACAGCAGCATTTGCCTTCAAAAGACTTTCTTAAGCTAAACTGTATTTACACAAGGAGAAAGATAAAATTCTTCCGGCGTAGCTGCGACTCAAAGCCAAGTTGGAGGCAAATTACTATTGGGCCAATGTTGTTTAATACCTTCATTAATTACCTGGATGCTGGGACAGAGTGCACCCTTTGCAAGTTCACAGACAACACGAAAGTGGGAAGCAGCTGATACACCAGACAGTTGTGCTGCCATTCAAAGGGACCTGGACAGGCTGGAGAACTGGGACTCAAACAAATCCGCTGAAGTTCAACAAAGGGAAATGCAGGGTCCTGCATGTGGGAACAGCATTCATACATGCTGAGGGCTGGAAAGCAGCTCTGCAAGAGGATCTGGGAGTCCTGGTGGACAACAAGCTGACCATGAGCAATGCACCCTTCATGGCAAAGACAGACAACAGCATCTTGGGTCCACATTAGGAAGAGCACTGCTGAAGGGTCACTGCCAACAACATCACCCAGAGGGTTCGTGTAGTCTCCATTTGCGGAGATACCCAAAACCTGACAGGAAAAGGTCCTGAGCAACCTGTTCCAGCTGACCTTCTCAGAGCTAGAGGGAGCCAGTTGCACCACTTCAGAAACTGGTACTGTTTGATATTGTTTGGCAACCACTGTTGCTTATGACACAGTGGTTGATAAAGTGGTCAACCACAAAAACCTGACAACAGGACAATAAAAAACTTTAGCCTGAGGAAAACAAAATCATGCATAAAAAATCAGACAGAAGGAAAACTGATTGGATGGAAATGTCACTGAAGCAGATGGATAATCCATTCTTTACTGCTTACATACAAGAGGGTACATACAGAAGAGTACCTGTGTCAGCAGCAGCTGACGTATATTCTATATAACTGAAAGCAATAAAGACAGACATAAATATTACAACTCAATTTAACTGACAGGAGGACAACTCAGCACAATTTGAACTGACTGAAGGAAGAACTTACTGGGAGGAGAGGGGACCCCATACTAATGTCATTGTGGAACTATGTAAGACATCTACCAGAGCAAATATCATGAAGTAATGTTAAAACAGTCTCCAAAACAAGTCCTCACTGGCTCCAGATCTGAGAGCTAGAAACCAAAAAGTCTAGCTTGTACAGCTTTTGAAAAAAGCCTATGTTTTACATATGCACCAAAGCACCCATTTCCACCCCTAGAATGAGCATTTCATTATTGCAGGACAGCAACATCACTCTGTCCACAGTAAGCATTGACACAGTGGTTCTGTTCCTCTCCTCACTCCCTTATATTTAAAAGCTGTATCAGACTTGAGGTTTGGAAAATACTGTTTGCAGACAGTCCTAGGTACTTCAACAACATTAAGTTTATCATGTATGAAACAGAAGGAAAAAAAAACCAGCATTTACAAAAAAAAAAAAAAAAGAAGGGGGAAGGCAAGCTAGAGCTAGACAAAACAGATATAAGAAGAGAGAAAAGTCTTCTTACATTTACCTTACACATACATGTATTCCATGTCTCATTATCTAACTGCTGCTATTTTCCCCGTTTATATTTCTTAATAGTAGTCCAGTCACTCTTGAAAATTAAACTTGGTGCTCTCATAAATACAGCTCAGTAATACTCTTTCCTCTGGAGCTGCAACAGTGGTTTTACTATTATTTTAAAATCTGATTTACTGTTAATAAAACAAAAACCACAAGTCCGCTATATTTGTCAGAAAATCTTCCAAATGTTTTCTGCAGTTTAAATTCAACTAAAGTTCATGGGATTTTCAGTCCTAAATGACTTACGTTCTTCTGAAAACTAAACTACTTGAAAATGACTTTTTCTTGTATGCAGAAGTTTTTATTCTCTTCTTCCACTGCTGTTACATTTTACGACACTTTCAGTGCTTCTTACCGTGCCAAGGCTTGGACTTTTGTGGCATGTCGCTCTTCCTGTTCTGCTACTTTCCGTCTCCAGTTTTCAATTTCCTGCCTTAGCGCTGCAGAATGCTCCATCTCTCCATCAAGCAGATTTCTCAGAGATCTGGAGGAAGGCAACAGCCTCTGTTAGAATTACTACCTAGTAATTAGAGGATACTCTGTGATCACAGAGTAGGTTGCCTGAATGATACTATTAATGTCATACTAAAATTTCATTATTCAATGTAATAAATGTACCTGATTTAACTATACAAAGATACAAAAAGCTACCAGGAAAAAGGACCCAACCGAAACAGTTCTAAGTGCTTACTATTACTTTTTATTACAATCTCATGAATGTGCCCAAAGCACAACCTATTATGGGATCTACTGTCTCACCAGGCACAAAACAGATTATAATCTAGTTTCAGCTCTTCAGTGCAAACCTCTACATCTCAGGAACAATCTATGAGCATATTGCTACCAGTTATTTACTGGCAAGAGCAGCAAACCAGTCGGGGGTTTGTCTCTATTGAAATAGAGCATGGCCATAAACCTTTGTGTAAAATATCTGGTGAGACAGCAAAGGTCAGCATGATGCAAAACAGTTAAAACCCAAAGCATCCTGGTCTTTCTGCCAAAAAAACCCCACAAAGCTGAATAGGGCAATAACTTTCAATTAAGGGAGTGGGGAGGATAAGAGGCTGGAACACAGGATCACTTGGTAGTCCTAACATTTAAAAAAAAGAATGAAAATATCTATAGAAAAATGTAAATTATCAAGATAGCTCTACTACAGCATAATGACAGTGCATCTTGAATACTTTTGTATTTTCATTAATCTAATGATATGTTCCAATGAAACAAGCAAATACAAAGTAGGTTTAGTAACATTTTAAACAAGAAATGTATCATTTTTACATTTACATCATCATTTTGCTCCAAATGAACATGAAGACAGGCACAAATGACAGTCATTTTCAGCATAACAATACTAGCCATCCTACATCATCTCTGCACCACAAGAGGGAAAAATGACATTTTTTGCATATTCATATAACGACAAACTTTTATTCATTTGCAAAGCTATCTTAGGAGATCTCAAGAATATTTTGGCTATAAGTTTTGGTTAAAAAAAAAAAAACAAACAAAAAAAAAACAACCACTGGAACAGGCAAAAGCTCCCAAAATACAAAATGTTAACGTTACATGTGAATCAAATTCAAAGGAAAAAGTGGATCTGCAAGTGTTACTCTTCAGTATCAACAGTGGCATATTCAAGTAGTAAGCTTGCCTTTCAGAGAAAGATAATACAAAATTAAAAAGATTACACAAAGATTATGCATAGTTTTACACAAAAGACATCCTGTGTTAGAAAACAGATTTTTTTAAATTATAGTGCCTCTTCATTAGGAAAAGAAAACTACCTATTCTGTTCTTCCAGTTCATCCTTTCTATTCATCATGGCCACAATAGCTTGGCGAAGTTCATCTAAAGAGAAAGGACAAAAAAAGATTAATTTCTGTGTCTATTTTTGCCCACTACAGATCTAAAAGTCATGTACATAGTGGCACTAACTCAGTAACACACTTAAAGATGATGCTAACATTTGCTATTCAGCAAAGCACATAAAAATGTTCTTTATCTTATCACTAATTTGAGCAATCTTTCAAAAATTAAATTCAAATTAAATTAGTATGCATTTGGCTTTAATACAAATGTTTACAAGTTTGCCTGTGGCTGCAGTTGGTTTGTTTCAATTGCAGATGCATGGGACAACGCACCTTTTTACTACATGCATATTGATGTGCTACACTAACTTGTTTCACTTCAAATTGCTCATTCTCCTTGCTATAAATTCTGACACAGGAAATAGAACTAGTACAGCGAGACCAGAGTAGAGAAAGTGTCATTGCTTTTTCATAGCTCTTCTCAAGCTCAATTTTAAAAACTCTCTTAAGGAAGATATAATTTCCAAATCTGGTTTGAAAAAAAAAAAAAAAAAAGACAGAACTTTATAATTTTTAAAGGCTTCTTTAGAGTTATGTTCAACAGTAATACCAGAGTAGCTGAATACCATATAGGAAAGTGTCAGCTAAAAGCACTGCCTCACCTGGAGTCCATCTGCTATTATATAGCTTTTACTATACAGCTGTACAATTACAATTTACTATGAATTTACAGAAAACATTAGGACTTAATCATCTGACACATTCTAACTTCCAGATCTTTCATATACATATATGAAATAATATGTCTTTAAAGATTTAAATGGCTTCTAGCAAACATCTGGATGGATACGTTTCCAGAACTATTTTGTTAAAAAAAAAAAAACCAACAAAACAACTTCCATTAACAATTTCATGTATGTTAATAATTTTAAGAGAGCTTCTGCAGCGACACAATTATATTAAATCATCCCTCCTAACAGTTAAATGAAATGCCCTATGTTGATGTATAATAAATCAGCCAATTCTGTTCCGCAAGTATCAAAGCAGGTGTCAGCAAATTTTTTGTGCTGTTACTGAAAAGATAGTAACAGAACTGGTACTACTTCATTTCTTCAAGTAAGCAAAGCCATTGGACAACTCTTCTCCCCTTTACATTCAGTTCACTGATTTACCCCTACCTTTCCTATTATTTTCTAGTTACAGAAATTTTTGTAAGTTCAAGAAAAAAAGGTTGTCCTTTGGAGCAGATTAAGTCTGCATACTCAATGAGAGTGGACAAAATGTGACAGTTTTTAACTATGTCAATCAAATGCATCAGTCAGTGCAGACACCGCAGTCCAGTCCAGCATGAGCCATCTGATGGTAAATCCCCAAGCAGCTGATCCCATTCCTTCACGTTAGATTTTTTCCAAAATATTTCTGCTTCTTTGGCCGTGGAGAAAGCATGCGATTATTTTCCTACCCATTCCACATTACAGCTTAAGAACTAATTGATATCAGCAAGAAACATTTCAGTAGGTCATTAGAGGGATTTTGTACTCCATTAATTCAGCACAGAAAGAACAATTATTTTTCTACAGTTACTTAGCATCTTTATAGGAGTTCTCTATCCAGCTATAAAAAAAACAAACTCAAGTCTTGTAGAAAAGCCAAAAGTGAAACGTGTGGGTATTAAATACTAAACACACATTAAAAACAACAAAAACCCAAAACACCAGACTGGAGACTTTTGCTTTCTCCCTCAATAACATTTCTCACAATCTAAACCAAAGCTGTGATTACATGGCTACTTTCATCAGTCTTCCTAAGGCTGTGCTTTCAGCAAAAAGCACATTCCAGCTTGCCTTAGCCATCATCCCTCCCACCTTCCCGTTCTGGCACTGATGTTTATACACATGCAGCACCCTGGCAGGAACACATCCACCTCAAAATTGTTTGGGGAGTTGGTGGTTTTTTTTCTGCTAGGCTACTTTACAGACAGCTGCCAAGTGATCATACTTTGGGTTAACACTGTTGCTGGCACAAAGCATTTGGTAGAATGCAGTTAGGGCAGAAAATAGTATCTTTTTAGTCAATAAGGTTGAGGACTAAAAGGCAGAATATCCTTTTTGGCAAGAGTAAAGTTCACATTGCATTGAAGGGACCAGGTGACTTCTGCAATTTGTGTGGCAACTGTAGAAAAACTTGGAATTGAAAGATTATTTACGACAAAATATGTTGTGCTCCATTATTTTCATGACTGTTTTTCAAAAGACGGTCTGTAATAGCTTCTCTCGACTAGGATTTATGTAGAGGGAGAATGACAACAAACAGAAAAGGAAAAAAAACACACCAAACCCACGTTCTGAGATTTAAGTATTACATTTAGCTATAAAATATCAAACTTGGCAATAACGAAATTCAACACACTATTAGTACTCTTCTGGTCATGATGAGATGCTGCCATTTTAAGAGTAGATTGGAAAGGTTGGAGTTTTTGAGGGTTTTTTGTTTGTTATTTTGTGGTTTGTTGGTAGGAGGTTTTTTTAGCAGTGGAAAATTGGTGGGTTTTAACAGCCCTGAAAAAAAAATACATAGTGTTGTATAAATGGATCACAATCCATCAGTCTATCTGTGAAAAAACTGTTGTAAGGATGAGGAAAGCAGAATAAACCAGTAAGTGTTCAAGTCTTGTATAAGTGCACAACACAACCAAAAACCACCCATAGTAAGCTTTCAGTAAAGTAATGCTCTATAAAAAAAATAAAGATCTTTAACTATGAAGTTGAATTCAGAATGCTCTTCAAGAAAACACCAAGTCAATGGCATTTTAAATATTTCAAGTGGCATTGAAATATAATCATGCACAACCTGATTCAGTCGCTATTATTTCTCTGATTGAATAAATTAAAGCCATTGCCACTCAGACAAGCTATTACAGAACTAGTTCTGCACTTACGCTGCAGTGACGACTCTACAATAATTGCCTGTACTCAGTCTCTTTACATGCGCACTGATTTATTAACATTTAAACAGTGGAGCTATTATAAATGGTCTCCATTTTTCCAATTTTACCAACCTATCCAAACTGTACCCTATACCTGCCTAATAACTTAATCTTCTTTCCCATATTCCACTCAGAATCTTCTGCATGAGTAGAGGGTTAAAATTCCATCTTCTCTCACTCCCCTCTCCAACACACACAAACAAACAGAGCACGACAGCAAGATTCTTTTAAAGACCCTGGTTTGCATGAAAGAAGGAGGAAAAGTCTCTTGAAATAAAAGATGTTAAAATGCTTTTTATTTCCATTTCCTCTGTTTTTCTGAGAGTTAAGGAATTAGCAATAGCATAGAGACACGGCAAAGCAGAAACTCCAAATTTCATTATCACATATGCAACAAAATCAATGCTTAATTTAGGACCACAGAAGCAAACACACTTCATACTCCGCATTTCTTGCAGATTTAGTTCAACTATGGATAGCAGTGGAGATGAGGATGAAAGAATCAGCAGAAACAACTAGTCTGGGCTCAGAGCCCTGGGTTCCAAGAAGGCTTGTACAGCCTGCACTTACCCCAGCAGCAACATTGCTTCATTGCTATTACTTATGTTATTTCTTCTTGAAGTGGTAAGTATATTAAGGAGTCATGTTTTCTATCAATTACTCAAAACAAAGACAAGAACTACATAGTTTATCATCAACACTTCTTTCACCTCTCCATCCACAGTAAACATAAAGGAGTCAAACATTCACTACTGTAATTAAATAAATAAAAAGCTACCAAGAAAAAATAATCAGAAACTTCAGTTTCATGATCTTTTGATGCAAGTAACTGAATAGAAATAAAAAATTTAATCAAATCATATTTAATTCAGGCATATCATTCAAATCTTTTAAAAATTCTAATTTGTTACTTTCATGCTTCTTAAATAATTTTAGCAGCACATCGGAACAGCCAGCTGAAGGCAAAGTAAGACCAGTATCATACATTGCAGCAGGTTCATTTCAAATCTCTAAGAACATCCACAGTTTATAATAAATGCCTACCTGTGAGATCAGTGTATGCTCATAATCTAATTTTTTCAGCAGACTTAGGTCTCATTAATTGTGTGGGTTAGAAAAAAGAATAAATAAGTAAATAAATAAGTTGTAGCACCAACCATAAATTTGGCATTTTCTGTCTGACTTCTGGACTTTACAACCTCAACCTTTCTCCCCCACTTTTTTTTTTTTTTTTTTTTTTTTTTAATAAAATGGTGGCAGGTTGGCCAAGTATACCCATTTCAAAAAACTGGTTAGTTTATGTACTAATTCTGAACTGCTTTGTGCTTGATACGTCATTTACATTCTGTAAGGTAACATTAATGGAAAGAGATACATTAAGCATCAACACCAACATAGCTAAAATTCACATGATAATCAGTTTCATAGAGACAGATATCGTGATAAATAGTGAAGCCTTTCAAATTATATAATCTTGAGACATTTGTGCAACAACTTCTTAAAAAAACAAACAAAAAACCACAAATAAAAAAACAAACAAAACAAAAACAAAACAAAAAACAAAACAAACAAAAAAAAAAAAACCGTGCAAGCCAACAGTTCCAAGTCCGATCTTTCTTTATCAGTAAAAAAAGATAACAAAAATCAAGGAATGCGCTATAGTGGGTTTTTTTAATTAAATCTCACTTTTTAAAACATAAAAAAAATTATTTTTTTGTTGAAATTGACCTGTAGTGCTTAATTACTAATAAAGCAAATATTTGCTCTAAAACATTTTCTAATTCACTTGCATACAAAAAGTAAAATCTAGCTTCTATAAAGCTTTCACAAGGTCACATTCCAAGCATGAAATATACAGAGTGCCATGCTTTAAGGAACACCTGCCAATTTCCCTGCAACCTCCAGGAAAGTCCTATGTTTCACAACTCTTCTGTTCTTTAGCCAAAGATTGGCTAAATATGATTTGCAATCTCCTGTTAGGAAGAACGAGCTGTAAGTTAAATCATCCCTCAGTGTACACAAGGTCACGCAGCACTCCCCTGCAGTCCTGCAGCCAGTCTTTCAGGGTGGGCTGGGAGCAGTCTACAGGGCCTTTTTTATTTTCTGCCTTTTTTTTTTTATTTTCCTGAGTGTAAATTTACACAGATATTTTCAGAGACAAATAAATCTTCCAGCAGACTAGTTACATCTTAAATCAGAAGTCTGACCTTTAAAAATGTGCTCCCTAAGCTGCCTGCATGAACATTGGCTATTAAGGTTTTTAGTACTTCAAAACCTTGTAAATATTACCACGTCGTGTCACTATTAATAGGGCAAATTTCAGTAGGAAACTAATTAGCCAATAGAGTGTTGGTCTTCTACTGTATTGAACTTCTTACTGTACAGTCTGTAAGATGAACCGCAGCATTTTTTCTCACTGATGAAATTCAAACACCCTCTGTCCACAGCTGTGCTTTCAGAGAAGTCACAAGGATTTAGCACCTGTCAGCGGTCAGAAGCTACTTAGCGGACAGAGAAAGTACAAAACCATGGACCTTATTTACTTACACAGCCAGGGTAAAAATACAACATGCAGGTTTGATTATTCAGTAAAGTTCTTCAGTGATCAAGGAAAGTGAGGGCTTTCTCAAAAACATATGAAAAAAATATGGAATAATGTACAATGCTACAACCTTTGCTAACTTCTGTGGTGAAGCACAACTTTAAAAAACAAGGAAAATTATAGTGGAAAAAACAAGTTGGAAATTATTTACTAAAAATAACACAATAACCAAAGAACCTTGTAAAGAAGAATACAAGTACTATCTTTTTAAAATGAAAGTTTTTGAACTTCCTTTTTTCCAATGCAAAATTGGGGGAGACTAGTGCTACTAGGACAGATTTTCTTGGTGTAAAACAACACTGAAGATACAACTTCCAATGACAGTAACTGAAGCAGACAAAGTTGTTTGTGATTCAAATATGACAAGATAAATACAGTTTTTTTAATAAATGGAAAATTACATAGTGAAATAGGTGCATAAATATAAAACTTCTGACAAATTCAGTTATTTACAAAATTGGTTCTAAGACATAACAATCTGTAAAGTAGGGCAAGTTTTCAAATGATGTCTAATATACACAGTGAAGCTCTAACTCTATGGATTAGAATTTCTCTGTAGTGGTTGTGGTTTTTTGAGATGTATCTCCCATTAAGTTAACCTATACCTTACAAACACATGGTACACCAATTCAGGAAAGCCATTAAAAATGGCAGAAATTTTAAATTACAGCTTCTCTTAACATAATTTTCCAACTCACATATCAAAAGAAGCAAGAAGTGGTTAGTACTATACGAGTAAATTTAGAAGGAAACAGAAAAAGAGTAGGTTTAAAAAAAAAAAAAAGAAAAAAAGAGAAAAATTTATTTCAGGCTTTGTCTTCAGAGTAAAGAAGCACAAAAATCCAGTTACTGGGGACATCACAGCTTTTCTCACTGCAATACTGTATTCCATTTTTCTTGTCTGATGTGTTAGAATTAGTTGCTAAGCAACCACGCTATAAGCCTCACTATTTAATAATTCTTCTGCTAATTGCAACAGGGAGAAAGAGCTTCAGTGTCTGGCTTTCTCACAGCACTGAATTCTTCCCGTACAGAAAATCTACGACCAATAGCAACAAATTTAAAGAAAGCACTTTTATTGAATGTATTTGGGATCAGCTTATATGTATAGTCAGCTAAATTTTTATTATAATGGTAATTAGGTTATTTACTAAATGTTCTACTGGCTTTATAGATTGTTTTGATAAGCTTCCCCCCCCTTCCTTCCACCAAAACCTTCTCTGAAATGGGAAACTAATGATAGCATGTATGCTTCTGTTGATTCTGTGGTTCATTTCATTTACAAATTGCTAAGTATCAAGAACTGAAAATCTCAATATTTACTATTTTGTAGCTGTCTTAACTACACATAGGAACTAACTGAGCAACTGAAGGAGACCAATTGCGACCCCTGTTGGTACCTGATACACCTACAAAACAAAATCACGACAGTGCAAAAAAAATTCTATTACTGAAAAATAAAATGTAATGACGAATGGATAATGCAGTAATAATATGAGCAAAGAACACCCAGTGACTGAAGGATCACACTAACTATCAACAGTACTTCCATGTATACCTTCAATTATGTCACTTAGAAGTCTTAAAAGTAGCTTCCCTCTTCATAAGGTAATTTGTAAGACAGGATTTTTCAGCTTTGTAAAGCTCAGTCAGCAGACCCATGCCAGAACCTGACACAGTACCCAGCGAAAATGCAGTCTGCCTCCTTTAACATACATTGGCATAGATATTGTTTGAACATGACACTAGAGTATCTTAAGGGTTCATTCATTTTGATGATTTCATAAATCAATTTCAGAAAACAATCTTAGCTGCATCACTTCTAATTTCCCAAACGTCATCATGAGTACATATTTAAGTTTATAAAATAAAGTGACAAACAAATCCCCCAGAGCTTTAGGAACAAAGCCATATCCACCAGTTCAGTTACAAAACTTTCTGTACCGTAAGGAAAATAAAACCATGCTAACTTACACATTTAGACAGCTAGTAGGTTTATAAACTAAGTCTCTTCTTCTACACATTTATGTGAAGAAAAAAAAGATTAAAAATCAAGCAAACAGACTGCTGTAAAAAGAGATTAGTACAAGTACAGACAAAGGCTGTCTTATCCTGTCTCGTTCAACTCTTAACACCACTGAAAATATTAATATCCTCCACCTTAATCTTAACTAAGGTTTTTGCTAATTAAAGCCCACATTTATTTTTTGAAGCATCAAAACCACAGTCTGAATGAACCTAGAAAGAGTTCCAGGCTTCTTTGGGTTTTCTTATGACCAGGCATTAATGAAAGTTAGCCAAAAAAAGTGATCACATCAGAACCAGCCATTATTGTTTCCAGAGATTTAAAGACGTTAGTCAAATTAAATTACTATTGTTCATTTAACTACTCAAGTCACATCTAAGGATGACATCAGCTTCTCTGTGTAAAAAGCTGATGTCGTACCAGTTGCAATGAACCATAACCTGGGATATGCCAATTCAAAACCCATTTTTGAGCAGTCATTTCCAATGTGTCCATTAAATTGGAAACCAAGTGCTGTCTGCCTCTCATAAAAACACACATGAAGAGCTATAGGACTTTCAAAGTTAATTCTATCAATCTAGACACATCAAGGAGGTACTTACTAATTGTCATGGATTCTGGCACAGTGGCTGAAGGCAACATATTGCTTAAAGTATTCACTTGAGCTGGAGGACTGGATTCCACTCTAGGCATAAAAGTACAATATCACCAATAAAAGAAAACAAATTCCTAAATTCAAAACTTAAGAAAAAAGCATCCAGGAACTAGAATTTTCATCATACCCACCCATATTTAATCAATTTATGTTTAATTACCTTTTAACACATCTCTTGTGAGTCTGATTTAAGAGTACGCACAAAAAGATACAAATCAAGAGGCCTTAGAGAATACAGTAAAAAATAACAGAAAAACCAACAAAAACCTTCTTTTAAAGCCAGGAGGCTATGCCTGCCTGTTATTTGATGTGACTACACGACTTCAAGATAATTAGCAAAAGTTCAATAAACAAAATTATGCAAAAAGAGAAGCGTAGGCCTTTGTCTTTGCAAACATTTGCAGAATTACCCCCGTGAATAGCTTGCTTTCCAGCAGTGAGTAGGTACAACGCATTAGTAGCAGTAGGTAGTATTTGTTACATAACAAGAGCAAGTTGGCAACTACAGGGAAGATTTTTTTAAAGGAAAAAAAAAAATAGTACCTGTAAGGAAGATCAGATCTTCTTGGAACCAGTTCTACTGCATGAACAGCATGTTCTCCATTCTCCAAGCTATCTAAAGTAGAATGCACAAACATTAGCTTTCTTCAGTTAACGATATTTAAAAAATAATTAAAAAAAAACAGAAGGAAGGTGATTGCATTTTTAACTGTAAATACTCATCTTTACTCCAGCTTTTAAACACTTAAAATTCTTTCTTCAAGATTGTCTGGACATTCACCCTGAATGCCAGCACAATTGTAAAATCCCTTAGGAGCACAGCCATCAGTTTAAAAAAAAAAAAAAAAAAAAAAAAAGAGTACTGCGCAATTCCTAAATCATAATTATCATAATTTAGATGTACATTTCACATTGATAACAGTGTTGCAAAGATATGAAGAGACTTCTTACTGAATTTCTGCAAGCCCTGGGAATTTAACCCCCACATAGCCATTAAAAATCTCTTTGTGACTTGCAGGAAAAAGAATGTGGTTAGTCCCCACTACGTGAAACCTTGCAAAGACATCAGTCCTTCACACATTCCCAGCAGAGCACCACAGCTTCTCTATGGTTCCTTATACCTACGTAATATCAGGAATCAGACAGATGAGATATTTTTTTAAAAGCATGGATAACACACATCTCCACAGATCCACAACTGTCAGGAACAAAATATACACATTACTGGGCCTGTCATTGACGTAGTTCAGGTGGAAAGAAACAAAAATCACATTTTATCGATGTTTTTAGCATTTCACTATGTAATGGTTACAAAGTTTCCATAAAAGAGCCCTAAAATTATGAGCACAGAATTTAAAAAGTAAAAATTTGAGGAAAAAAAATAAAGTTACTGGGAATTAAAGTTCTGTGGAGGAGAAAGCTCATTTTTCAAGCAGTGGAGTTCACTGAAACTCAGTTCCTAAAACGCATACTCCAAATGAATACTTTTCGTTCCAAGCAACTGAATTTTGACCCAGCCTTTCGCATCTCTAGGTACACGGAGATGCAATACAGCCTGACACATCCCTGAAGCACTGTAACAGACTAAAACTGAAAACAATTTATTAACATACAACACTGCAGATTATACCATAATCTCTTTCAAATACACACGTCTCATTATTTATCTGTACTAAAACCAATAAACCAAAACATTGGGTTAAACTACATATTTTACAAGAGCTCATTAAGCAGGTTTTAGCAAAAATATTGACACAATAATAACAAGCTTGCCGCCTACTGGGTAGAACTGGCCCCAGGAAAAGCTGTGACCTGTTCCTTCTGATTCATCTACCAAACTTCCAAAGTCAAGCAAACAACTGCCTAAGGCAGCCTCCAATCTCAAACTGTCAGTACAGCTGGGGAGAGGATGACCATACCTGTGTGTGTCACTCTTATTAACTAGCTGACATCTGGGTTGCAGGACAGGCCTTTAACGGCTCAACATCCAAGTGGGGGTCGGTGACGAGTGGTGTTCCTCAGGGGTTGGTATAGGGACCAGTACTATTTAACATCTTCATCGGAGACAGGGACAGTGGGATAGAGTGCATCCTCAGCAAATTTGCCAATGACACCAAGCTCAGTGGCACAATCGACATGCTGGAGGGAAGGGATGCCATCCAGAGGGACCTGGACAGGCTGGAGAAGTGGGCTAGTGCAAATGGCATGAACTTCAACCAAGCCAAGTGCAGAGTCCTGCACCTGGGACGTGGCAATCCCAGGCACAAATACAAGTTGGGCAGAGAATGGCTGGAGAGCAGCCCTGAGGAGAAGGACTTGGGAGCGCTCCTGGATGAAAAGCTCCACATGAGCCAGCAGTGCGCGCTGGCAGCCCAGAAACCAACCCAGCCTGGGCTGCAGCAAAGGAAGCGTGGCCAGCAGGTCACGGGAGGGGATTTTCCCCNAGGGGATTGGAACTCAATGATCTTTAAGGTCCCTTCCAACTCTAACCATTCTGTGATTCAGATAGGACAGTCTGTACACTCTTGCCAGTTCAGGGCTGCTCAGAAGGGCCCAGTGACAGCAAGGGAAGCTGAAATCACAAAATCAGACAACAGGATCTGTGTTGCTTTTTCCTGTAACTGCTGAAGATTCCTTTCAGCAGCCTAGTGCCGTTTCATCCTGGCTTGCATGCTGGACCATAGCGTTTACCATAAAGAAAAAGGGGGGCAGGAAGAGAACCGAAAATATCTGTATACTGTGTCAGAAAGGATCTGAACAGGCCTGTTGTTGATCAACTCTACTAGTCTAAGCATTGTCTCCAAAGCAGTTTCGAGATGAATCAAGATGAAACAAGGATCTTTGGTATCTCATAAACAAAAGCCCCTGTCACACTTACCACTGACCTCTCTCGTCATCTGTCTCCAGTACTAAGCAGTGGTTTGGACTCCTGATTTCTGATTTCCTCTACAAACCTCTAGCTCACGATGTCCTGTGACATCTGACTGACTAGTAATTCCTACAGCTCATCTGGCTGCTCCCATTCCACCCAGCCCCTCCCAAAGCAGCAACGTTTACTTCCAGATTTTACTTACTCCAGATTTCAATCTGTTGCAGTCAGCAAACACCTACAAATCTATGGAGTTCTTCTAGTAATTTCTGTACAAAATTTAAGAGAACACTATGCTACAAACTACATAATGTTTTTCTAAATCCATTCCTTCATAAACTGAAAAATGTAGGAGCACATGAAGAAAAAAATTTGAAACTACTTTTTTGAAACACTGGCATTTCTTAAGAGGTACGTCTTAAAATACAGCAGAGGGCAGTACAGCATTATTTTACAGTTCACGTTACTTTTATCACCAAACTCACAGAAATGAATTACGCTTCTTCCACAGTTAGTCAATTAATGGTCCATTTAAACTCTTAGCACACAAAATATATATGTAAAAATATAAAGTATTTAACAATCAAAACACTATTTGAATGCCAATGAGAATTTTTACGTGGTCATCACTGAATGAGAATATGTACCCAAAGCTTTATAAAAGCAATGTTTTATAAACAGCTATCACACTATTAACTGGGGGCCAGGGGGAGAAGCTGTGGTTGTGGAGTAGAAGTTTTTTTGAATCTTTTTGGTACCAATACAGATACTCGAAAAGGACCAGGTCATCTTTTCCATATACCTTTGACTATTTTCATCACTTGCTTCAAGATCTTCTCCAAATGGTCCGCATCATTCTTGAGGCGTAGTACCCCAGAGGGCATACAATATTGCAGCTGAGGCCACACCAGAGCCAACTGAGCATAAATTTACAAATTACACTTTCACTTATCCATGTCCACATGAAGTGTGCTTTTACTGCAGAAACCCAGCACTGCTAATTCACTATCAGCTTGTCACCCACTATAATGGGTCTCTCGCAGACTTGAGGGTATCAGTAGATGAAAATTCAGCAAGCAGGTTGAGGGAGGTGAATCTCCCCCTCTATTTTGCTTTCATGAGACCCCACCTTGAGTACTGTATCTAGTCTTGGAGTCCACAGTACAAGAAAGGCATAGACTTGTTGGAGTAGGTCCCTTCCCATCCCTGGCAGTGTTCAAGGTCAGGTTGGTCAGGGCTTTGAGTACCTGATCTAATGAAAGATGGCCCTGTCCATGGCAGGGGGGCTGGACTAGGTGATCTTTGAACACCCCTTTCGACCCAAACAATTCTATCATTCCTGTATCCTTTTCTGAAGAAGCATTTCCTGGGCAATTATTTTCCGCTCTGTATATAAACAGATACCAGTTTCTATTGAACTGCATCCAATATTTGATACTTCCTCTGATCTGTCAAGATTAATTTGAATTCAAATTCTCAAACATACTTTCAGCTTCGTGGTATCTAGAAAATGAATTCTTTCTATTCAACTATCCTAAAGAATAATTAAATACCATAACAAGACCACAGCCTAATCCCAACCAAGCTCTAGTTTATTTTGATATTGGTAAGTCCTTCTCAACTAAGTATCTACTAAAATGAAGAACTCTGATTCAGATCTAGAACAAATTTTAATTGAACCTCCCATCCCAGCTGTGCACTACCACCTACATCCTTATAACCCTATTATTTTTAGCATTGTCCCAGGTTAGACATTCTGTGATAAAGTTTGCTGCAATTCAGTAAATTGAAATACCTACCTGTTTGGGAGTAAGAGCCAACGGCACTGACAGGAAACAGAACATCTGAGTCATCGTTCAGGACCTGCAGAGGAGTCCAACTGCATATCTGAGAATTGCACGTGCCTATTCCCTGAAGTCTAGATTTAAAATAAACAAAACAATTTTTCCAGTCAATATTCATGTCCACAATGCTTATATTTCTTTCGGGGATATCACTGCAAGAAAAGTCTTTATTTCTACCTGCCTGCCAATTTCTTGGTTCATACATACAGGAATACAGTAAAGATCAGACCATTCCAAAACAGATGAGACCATCATTGCTTGCCTCTTTTTTCCAAAGAGATCTCTGTGTCAGAAATAAATAGTATCTAAAATTATTATTCTTCTCCTCTCAGTTTAGCCATGTTTAACTATCTACTCTGATGGTGACAGGTTTACTCTGTTTAAAATATGTGAGTTTACAGTGAAGCCAAAATAGAGTTGATATCACAACAAGAACAAGGAAACTTTAAATAGGCCAGAATTATAGCCTGGCTATATCATGCAACAATTCTAACAAGAGAACTTCAAGGAGAACAAGTGTGAGAACTCAAAATTCTGGTTTTCAGTGGAACTTAGAAGCAAAATACCATCATCACAGTTGTGCAAATGGTTGAAACAATGGAGAGAGAAAAAAACAAACCACAAAAAAAGACCAAATAAACCCACACACACACACAAAAAAAAATAAAAAAATAAAAAGGAGTGGAAGCTGAAGAGAGGGGGAAAAATAAATAGAGAAAACCTACAGTTCAGTTAGTTACATAACTTGCCATGAAGGAACAGGCAGGGGGAGAAGCACAAAAAAATTACCACTGGATCCTGCAACACTGCTTACTTTTCAGAAGCTTCAGTTTCACCTTCTGTGCCTTTATTTCCTAAGGTTTTTCCATATAGTTCATCCTCATCCGCATCTTCATCATCAATGCTCTTCACATCTAGTTTCTGGTATTCATACTCTCCATTCATCAATACTGAATTGCTCTTCCACAAATGGCTACTTTCATTCCCATTAAAATTTTTTCCAAGAGAGCTTTCAGATGAGGGCAACGCAAAACCTAAAGATCTGCCTACACTCTCTTCTGAACTTTCTCCTGTAATTGGAGTCTTCATAGCATCCCCCAAATTTTGCTCATTTTCCTCTTCATCAAATGAGATGATATTTGTCACTCTCTTCTTCTTTTTTCGATCTTTTTTATATTTCAAATCTAGTAGCAACATAAAGGTTTACATATTTCAGAAAAGAGAAACAACATTGTAGAGTCATGTGCAATCACACAGTCAATCACACTGTTATTTCTTCTTGCCAGCCTATTCTATACTAACAAAAGCCATCTCAGGTCAAGTAGCACCTATTATTTTCATCTCATTTAAAGTGCTACACAACAAAAGCCTTACCACAATTTTGTTTTGCAAATCATGTTTTGAGACATAAAGTCTATTTTAAATGCCAATTAAAGAAAATAGATTCTATCTCAACTTCTATTCCTACGAGATAGCATTCACATCTAGAGGTTTTTTTTCTTTTTCTCATAGCCAAAACAATTTAAAGCCCAAACTCAAACCTTGTTTCTTAACTGAAAAACACACAAATCCCAGCATCTTCCTGTAGTTTTGTATCTTCACAAAGCAAAACATTCTTTCAGCTCAACTTCTAGGAATTAAGATAAAATAGTCCTTTGGTTTATTTGGAACTGAAAATGTATAATGAATATTGCATTTTGCTTGATTAATTTCAAATTATGAAAGATTAAGACCTTGGGCCTTCATTATTAACTAATATCCTCCAAACTGGTTGCAACGCTGACACATTCAAACATAAAAAGAGCCTAAGAGTAAATATTCCACTAGTAGTTATTACCTATTTCATATAGGAATTCAGACTGTAAACATGGGTGCCGCGTGAAGAAGATTACAAGCTAAGGTTTTTATCTGATATATAATGACAGACATATGGCATTGTATTTCTGATTGATAAAGTATCAAAAGAAAATACATTAAAAATGAAAAATCATTACATCAGAAATTGCAAGGCATAATCTTATGAATAAAAAAGTTAAATTTCGGTTGCAAGCAAAGCCCTTTCCAGTAAGATAACTTTAGCTCCCCTCTCACAGTGATACAAGAAAGCTAAAATACTCATTTATCATCCAGTATTCACACCAGTATTTCTGAAAAAATTAATACTTTTTGTTTCATTCTCAACTAGTTTGTATATACAGTGGACTTATTTTTAAGTTTTTGTTCCATAACAATGCATAACATTTAATTGGAAAATTTATTTAAACACACCTGAATATTTTCTAAGTTTCTGAATGGCACTAACATTGCAAAAACGCTTACCAGCATTTACATTCTTTGAGAGAACAGGAAGCAGGTCAGTGTCTTGGTCAGGTTTTATTAGAACGGAGACAGCAGATGATGAAGTTATCTCTCTAAGGAGGCTGCTGACACCCTGAGTAGATTCTTTCAACAGTGAGGTTACATTTTGCGTTGATTCCTTTAACAAATCAGACACCGTGGGTGTGCATTTGCTCTGCCCATTTAAATCCTTATTATCAATGTTGATTGCAAAAAGAATGGAGTTCAGACCTTTAGATAAATCAAAGCAAAAAAAAAGACCAAAAACCCACTTTATGTTTCATACAAAAGTTAGAGATAGAATCCAAGAATTAACAAAGCTATGACATGTAAAACATTTTTTCAAAAAATTTCCACCGTTCTCCATGTATGACTTCTTACTCTTTCATGTATCATTCATTATTTTTAGATGATATTCAAGCTGAAACAATCAGTTCTGAATTTATACCAATGGCTGTTCTGCTGCACATTAAATAAGCAGTGAGTACTCTGAACTTCTTAATTTAAAACCTGTTATTTAAAGCCACTTCAATGCAATTTTTAGTGTTTGTAGGTTCTTATATGCTATTAAAAAAAAAGTCCTATGAGCCCCATCTTGCAGAATGAAGCATATAACCACATAGCTGAGAAAAAGGGGTGTAAAAGGTAACACTAAATCACTTCTGTGGTCAAACCGTAGAAATTATCTGTTACCATTCATTACTTTTACTCTCCTTCTATGTATTTACCTATAATTAGGGTCTTACTATAAAAGTCTATCATTGCTCTTTTCCAGGCAGGAATAACCCATTTTGTTTTCCCTAAATTGAGCTACTTTTTAAAACAAAGTTAGTCTTGACTGACGAAGAGTCAGAAAATTTATGTGAAAGGTTTTTAAACTGTAGGAAGGCCAGATCCAGTGTTGTAACAGTTCATTAATTCATAGCATAAATTGGCATAATACCTTGACTATTCACCTTGAATATGTATCTGACAAACATTCTCCACACAAACAGCATGTCAGAGAAGTTCCTCACAACCAGAAACAGATGTAACATCCCAAAATAAAAGTTTTCCAAGAACAGCTGCATTTAAGAGAATGTCTTACCAGCTGCCATCGTAGGG
Source organism: Thinocorus orbignyianus (assembly GCA_013400375.1). Taxonomy (NCBI): domain Eukaryota; kingdom Metazoa; phylum Chordata; class Aves; order Ciconiiformes; family Thinocoridae; genus Thinocorus; species Thinocorus orbignyianus. Next base: position 159,016 of record VXBW01006647.1, on the reverse strand, counting down.
ATCATACTAGAACGTTCTTCATCCATCATAAAAGACCAGTCTTCATAGAAAACACTACAATTACAAATGGGGAAAAAAAAGAACATGTAGTCCTATATTAACATATATTCCACTTTAAAAATCATGAAAACTCAGAAAAATGAATGAGTACAGCAATGGATCGAATTATGTCACAGTAATTCCCTGAAGCCCTGAAATATATAGAACTCCCTAAACAATTATTAAAGGCATGCTAAATAGTATTTTATCTTCAGTTTTGTCTCTGCCTTTTTTTTCTAGGGGAAAAAAAAAAAACACTCAGGACAAGGAGGTTCATACTATATTAGTAGTCACAATATTTCTCTACGATGTATATATAAGATCTTTTAGTAACTATAGACAACGATAATTACCAAGCCATTTTATAAAATATTAGAATGCATGAATCCAAACAGAAAGATCCGATTAATCTTGAGGAATCTGATTTAGTGAAAGATGCCCCTGCTCATTGCAGGGGGTCTGGACTAGACAATGTTTAAAGGTTCCTTCTAACTCAGACCATTCTAATATTCTAAAATTAGGTGACCTGTTTCAATGTCCAAAACCACATCAATTACCCCGAACACTTGAGTCAAATACGAATTCAGATGAAAAAAAAAAATTGACATGAATTTCACTGTGAAAACATAAATCACGTTGCTCTAAACCTGGTTCTTTTTAGTAGCAGGATGTTGCACTTTCACTATCAGCATTCAGTTAATTAAACACAGAAACAGATAGGAAGAAAGCCCTCAGCCTATATTAAACAACTTTGACAGATTAACTTTAAAGTTTCCAAAACAGGTAAGAGTTGGGGATGTAAACTGGTTGTGTAAATCCCTTCTGAATTTGGATAACATTTAAATCTTAAATATTCTGGAATAAGCCTTTTCAGAAATAATATTTCATATCCAATGCAGAGAGTGCTGACACTGTGTAAGTATTGCTGCAAGTATGAGAGTAAACATTGACACAGCAATCCAATCTAATTCCTTTACGACCATTTTCAGATTTTTCTTCCTTTGTCGTTTCATTCGTCTTTGATTACATATCAAAATCTGTCTTGCAAGAAAACTACAGAGGACTGCAACAGACTAAAAATGAAAAGGAGATCCAGAACAGCCATTATTGATGCAAATGGAAAGAATGCCTTTCTGCTGAATCCACTGGACTTGCTCAAGCTCAAGAGTTATTGGCAAAAAAGGAAAATATCCCGAATTTTCAAAAAGAAAAGGAGCTGAAGACGCATAAGGGAAAAGGTAGGACTCAATTACATTTGAACTTGCACGCAAATTTAAGTGCATTTCACACATCCAAAGTACTTTAAGATTTCACAATGCATAGTAAATCATCCTCACTAAGTCTGTAACAACAAGGTTCAAACTGGTACAAAACTACTTCCAAGTGATCTGCAGTAGTAGTTACCTATCGCTTGAGTACCGGAGCATTTAAGTTACAGGACAAGCATCTCCAAAAGGCAACAGGCAACCATCACTGATGAATTGATAAGATGAAGGCTGCAACTGTGTGCTGTTTTAACAGTGAGGGGCACCTCAAAGCATTATGTCAAGGTCTCAGTGAGGAAAATTGTTGAAAGAATATGGAAAGGGCTCAGGAAAGAGAATGGAAATGAAGATGAGGATAGAAACGTATGTTCTCACATGCTAGAATGAAGCCGGTTTAAGGTCACATGTTGATATAGGCACAAGTCACCAACTTAACGGCTGCCAAAATCTCAAAAATGAACAAAATGAAAGTATGAGGTTAAGTGGCTTCACTAGCATAGCAATTAATACGCTTTATTATTACAGGTCTTTTTTGTTAGTTGGTAGGTTGCCTCTTTTTTTAATTTCAATACTTCTTTTGTCAATAGATTTCCTGCATTACAAAGATATCAAATACAGTACCTGAGTCGATTCTTATCTGCAAGCAGCATATGAACATATCTTTCCAGGGAATGTTCATTTAATGCACAGCGCAACCAAGCTCGGCCTCTACCAATATCTGTAGTAATCATCTTCAGAGAGTAAAAGCGCTGCAGTTCATGTTTATTCAGAACTTCTTTCACATAGTACCAAAATACTGGCTCTGGAATAAATTTTTTAAAAAAAAAAAGCAATTAAAAATGCACCAAAAAACACTAAGCTTATACACTCAGAATGCATTCACATGCAATTTTATAAAACAAGCAGGTAAGGGTATATAGCTTTGAACAAAGGTGAATCATTTAGCATCTTTGTATAGCTCTCCAGTTACATAGGTTACTTATTTCTACAGAAATAAATACAGAACTTAGGCTATTTAAGTTCTTAGAACTTCTCACTTCATTGAAAAAGCACACACACACTAGAAGATTCTATCTTATACTTTTAAATAGAATTCACATTTAAAAGCACATTTAAGCCAGTATTTCATCCATAGGACAGGTTCACAAGCTCTGCTGGGAATACATCATGCAAAGGAAAAAAATTCTTTAGACTCTTACCGCTGATTGTGAAACCATAGAATCAGTCAGGTTGGAAAAGACCCTTGGGATCACCAAGTCCAACCATCAGCCGCACTCTACAAAGTTCTCAACATAACGTCCCCCAACAACACATCTAAACCACTCTTAAACACGTTCAGGAATGGTGACTTGACCACCTCCCTGGGCAGCCTATTCCAGTGTCCGACCACTCTTTCTGGGAAAAATTCTTTCCTAATGTTAAGCCTAAACCTACCCTGCTGCAGCTTGAAGCCATTCCCTTTTGTTCTATCACTAATTACCTGTGAGAAGAGACCAGCACCAGCCTCTTCACAATGTCCTTTAAAGGAGCTGTAGAGAGTGATGAGCTCTCCCCTCAGCCTTCTCTTCCTCAAACTAAACAATCCCAGCTCCCTCAACTGCTCTTCATCAGATTTATTCTCCAGGCCCTTCCCCAACTCCGTTGCCTCCTCCGCCCTCACTCCAGCACCTCCAGATCTCTCTGGCGTTGAGGTGCCCAGAACTGGACACAATACTCAAGGTACGGCCTCACCAGTGTAGGGGGACAATCACCTCCCAACTTCTGCTGGGCACACTATTTAATATTAGAAGCTAGGCCCAAAGAAGGAGGGGGTTCCAGAATTTGCAGATATGCAACTGAAAATGCATGTTACTTTCAAAAACAAAAGGTGTTACATCTAAAAGGCAACAATTACCCCTTCCTCTAAAATATTTTCTTGTCCTGTCTCCAAATACTGATAAAAGGCTTTTTGCAGTGGCCTGAAATTTCTCAGTGGGAGATACAAAAGCCTACATCAGTTACTGTAAATGTACAATAAAACACCTAGTATGTTACATATTCCTGTTTCTTAACTGAACTAGGAACATATTACAAGGACATACTTATTACAATCCACCTCTTACCATTTTCTCTGGGTGAAAAGAACAGCCAAACATCAGATAATTCCTCTGTAAAACTCAAATCATTATTATACGATATAGTTTGGCAAATGTTAGTCATTAATATTGCATCAAATACATACTGCTTAAAATTATCTTAAAATATAACATTAACAATAACAAGCATGAAGCTTTGGTTTGCTATAAATAGAATTGCTCAAATAACTAGAACAGTTTGAAAGTTGCTAATCTATACAGTTAGTAACACATTTAGAAACTGAATTTATGGCAAATAGGATATTTTTAAGAGAAAAAAAAAAAACAAAACACATGAGAAACCCAAGAATTACAAAAAAAAAAAAATTAAAACACATCACCCTTTCAAGGAGACACATACATACTCATTTTGACAGTTGAATTAATGTCTTTGCTCAATATTTTTTTTTAAGTTAACAAAAAGGGAAAAAGAATTCTATTTAACAAGCGAGTGGTACACTATCACCTCAAATATTACGCTATCTTTAAATCATAATCTCAAGGTAGGTAGCAAATTTTGTCAGGTAGAACTGACAAATGCAGGAAGCAAAACTAAAGGTATACTTTGCTGGACTAGGACTTCATAAGCACATAAACATGCAAAAAACCAAGGAGGTTCACTGAGCAAATTCAAATATTAGATGTCGTGCTCCTTTGCCTCCAATTTATTTGGTCTGCATTTCAAAAATAAAACACATGTATACATAAACAAAGCATTCCTTAAAATACCAGGTCTATATCAAGATGACAGTGATTTATGGATTTCATTGTTCCTTCTGACCAATAATTCACTTTCCCACCTTGATAAAGCTTAAAACAAAGCTGAAGTAGGAAGTGAAAGTATTACAAGAATAGAGAAACTAAACATATTTCCTCTTACACTGAGAGCAAAGTGAAGTGTTTCTTGGCATTCTGATTATTTACAAATATCAAGGATTTTGAAAAGCTTCAAAATTTGGATTATCATGAGTTTTTAATCAAAATCTATCCAACAGAAGTAAGACTATTCCACACTCTAAATGTCCCCATGACATACTTTATAGAAACAGTAATATAAGTGGCATTTTCAAATTGCTAAGCTCTCTTGTTTGAGAGTAGCAGTAAGTAAAAATCCAAGTCCTAACTATTGATGTTATTCTTTATAATCCAATATTTATTATTCAGAAGTAAGATCATTTTAATTTCAGTAACAATACCACTAATCAGCCCCAAACACTGGTCATGTCTCAAGCTCAGAGGATAGAAACCTGCCTGAAGCTGGGTTCAGTGCCCTCTCACGCCAGAAGAAAAAAATAAAGAAAACAATTTAGATTGTGCAGCCATTGTACACTTCGGTGTTTGTTCCGGCAAGTAATTAAAGAATAGTTTCACATTTATCATGAGTCTCTCGTAGTAGAACATTCTAGTTCTTTCACTTTTAATCGAGAGCATCATTAAATAAAGTTTATATTCCAATAGCATTAGTCTATCATTTTCACTTCTAATCACAGCAACTAGTAATTTTCATTCCCCATTAGCAGAATAGTCAGCACACAAGACGAAACATTTCACCCTATCAACCACAGGAAACATGTCTGTTGCTACAGAAATTTTAGAACCCCATTATACCAAACTACACACTTTATGTTAATGTAACATCCATTCTACGTAGTTGTCTGGTGTAACTGGAAGTCATGGTTGGAGAGCAAAATGGATTAACAATTCTAGTACTACTGAACCTATTTTTTCAAAAACCAAAATTTCAGTACGTGTTACATGCGACACATTACACTTAATGGAATTTACAAACACCATAGAGAAACTTCTTTATATTGTGTGTACTCTATTTAGGAAAAAAGATACTGTATGCCAAATTTCACACAAATTGATGAAGATTAACACTTTCATGTACTTTGAGGGAAAAAAAAAAAACAAAACTGGAAACTTCAAGGTGAAGAGAAGCCCAAAAAAAAAACACAAAAGGAATCTTTTCTTTAAATGTGGAGAAAGCAAGAAAAAAACCAACCCAAACAATATAAGCAATTTAAGTTTTGTTTTTAAAATTACATCAATACTTAAGTGTATCTGGTGCTATGGCAGTTAAAGAACAGCTTAAGATGAGGTTAGAATGACAGTGTTTTAGTAAAAATTTAAAAGCACAACTACACAATGTTTATCCCAACAGGAATTCAAAAGAAATTTTCAAATGATACCATTTATGGTAGAACTGTAGGAAGTGCAGGTTTCCAAACACCCAAATTTCTAGAGAAACTGGATATGAAAATTAAACTAGATTTAAGAAAGCAATAACCATTCTCAAAGCTTAGTAAGAGTATTTAGAGAGAATTAAGTATGCTACCAAAAGTTTGCAGTTTGGTACATTTCTTAAACCTGCCATTAGAAATTAGAAATCAACTTATCAGCTGTTTAAAACAGAATAGTTACAACTAACCAATTACCTGTTTCAGTTTTACTGGAAAAACCTGCTGCCTGTTTGATCGCCGCTGCTGTTAGTGCTAATCCTCGGCTCCTCTTCAGACCATGCTGTAACACAGCTTCAAACTGAGCACACAAACAAGTGACTCTGCAACAGAATGTTTCAAGAATTCATGTGAAAAGAACAATCAACTATGGTTCTATAGAGCAGATTTATTCCAAATCTCTGATTAGAGAATGTAAAGGTGAACATTTATAAGTACTGAGAGACCCCTTCTATGCACTAACCTCATTATTTGCAAAGAGTGTGATCTATTTATACCCCCAGTCTCATCATGACTATCAAAAGCTGGGGCACAAATTTTATTCAGAAGAACTGGTAACCAATCTGAGAACTCATCCTCAGCTGCTATAGTGAGTAGTTGTCTGTCTGGTTATTTCAGCTTCAAATTACCTACTTTTCAAGTAAAGCAATTACATTTTCATAAATACATTTTGTACTACATGTGCAATGAATGATCTTCTGAAAACATGCTACAACTTCCTATGAAATTAATAGGCAGTTCCATTAATTTGCATTAGTAAACTATAATTCAAGCCCAGGAAAACAATTAAACGTACATTTTAGTGTGCTCCAGAAATCCTAGGCATAGGAAAGTAAGAAATATTTTTCTGCAGATCTGTTCAATCTTCAGTTTTCTGATTATGTTCTCTACAATACTATTTAGAGATTTCCTGATATATTTTTGTTTTCCAAACATAACTCAGTTAACAAATCAATTTTCACACAAGTAGAAACACTGCAAAACTAGCAATGTTTTCAGCCTGCCCAAAAAGTGAGTATTACTGTAACCTATAGGGAATAGTAAGACTTAAGGTATAATAAACATCAGTGCGATCTGTTTCTTTGAAATCTTTTGCCATTAAACAAACAGTACTTAAGCTTTGATAAAGTTGTCACGTAGCTGCCAAAACTGATTACTCAAAGGAAGGACAGATTCTTTAAGCAAATAAATGAAAACAGTTGACAAAGGGGCTCAGGACTCCGCCCCAACACTCCAGAAGCAAGGAGTTCTACTCAGAATTACAAAAAAAACCCACAAAATCTGAGAAGCAGCACCAATAGGAAAAAAAAGGTCTACTTACCACAATTCTTCTGGACAGAAGAGCTTTTAACACATAACACTCTCCAGTACATTTATGTTAGTAAAACTTTACTTTGTTAGGGAAACTGTGCTAATAAAGCAGAATTTAATTGAAATAATGCTCAAGATGATTGTGAAACAGTTGCGATTTATTTTTGCCAAAAAGACTGCTGTTTTTAAAAACAGAAATTTTTCTGGCAGATACATGACCACCCAGGGAAAATAAAAAAGTCTACTTGACTTTTTCAATTCAGAAAAAGCAGAAGAGAAACTAGGTTCTGTAAAAGAGCTCAAATTATTAAAAACCCACGTGCATCAAGAATCAAAGCAAGAAAACTGTGCAGCGTTCTACAGGAAAATTCAGTCACTAGTAAAATAAAATAAAATAAATAAAATCAGGTACTCCACAATGACCAGTATAGATATTGTATTTACTAGACAGCATCACAAGGGTATGCTAAATAAAGAAATACTAAAAAACATGGAGAATTCTAGTGTACACAGACACAGCAGAACTCTGAAAAATTATAATCCCAAAGACAAAAAAAGCACGGGGAGAACAAAATTTGGAAAATCATGGATTTTACTAGATTTTTATCTAAATTCTCAGACTGCCTTAATTTTTAAAACTATCTCACAGTATTTAGCATATTAACAACCTCAAACACCATGAAATTTAGGAAATAAAAAAATCTATTAATCCAATTTCCTTTTTAATCCTGAAACTGCCTAGCTATAATCCACTATTCAGCACGTCTACTGAATTCTAGAGGAGATATCTCTAAGTAAAAAAGTAAAATCTCTAAGATAAATAAATCTGGCCAGCATTCTATCTTGGAAATCCCACCTTTTACTAGTTATCAGAAAACAAATACTGAAGGTCATAATTCAAATTATTAAACAACCGCAGAAAAGCAATTGCTCAAGCAAACTGAGCAAAAAAGCAGAAGTTTAAGATCAACAAAATATGCGCTACGCAGGAGGTAATTCCTTATAGCCAAGTTTACACAAGCTACTACAAAGGCACACGTCACCAATACATTGTCTCACACAAACTAAACAGTAATAATTAAAACACTGGCTCTAGTTCATGCCTCTGAGTCAACAGCTACAGCCAGTAGCCAGTCCAACTGCTCGGTGCTTCAGCCCCACCATCCCTTCACCCACCTGCATCGCCTTCCTCCCTCACTCACACCAGCTTCTGTTCAACAACCCGTGTTAAGCAGCCCTGTACTTACCTGTTTCCACTACTGCCATTCAACAGAACACTATGTCTCTCCCCAAAGAGAGAGACAAGTCTTTCTCCAAAACACTGTGGGCTGAAACAGCCAAGGGCAAGCCAGGATGACAGTAGTAGCCAAAAGTCATTCAGGCTTAACTGCCATGAAGTAGCATTAGCCTGAAGTTTCACACACAGGTGACACACAGGACCTGCATTACAAGCTGCTCCTGAAAGATGATAGGTTTGCTCTCCCATCCCTTGCTGCTTCTTCCTTCCCTTCTGAACCTCCCATTGCTTCTAGCTGCATGATCTTCTCCTCCTTGCAGCAACTCTAGCGTTCACCAGATGTTTTACTGATTTAACTCACTAAAATGGCAGAAAGATAGCCTTCTGCATTACTTCTTCTTTTATTTAATTAATTTTCAGAGGGGACTGGATGATCACCAGGCATGGCTTAAAAAGGTGGTGGAAAGGAGTACCACTTTAGTCTGGGACACTGAGGAGCTAGACGAACCCTTCCCACCCCTTCAGTAGCAAGGAATTGTTATGTTGGCTTTCCAGGAGTCATGAAACTACATCCTTGGAAATGCTCTCAAAGACTGTGCTGGGAGGGGACTGGAGATAATTTTATGCATTGTTTATAAATGATAAATGGATAATTAACTTCTTCCCAAAAGGCAGAGTCAAAATTCAAGGACATAAAAAAAAAAAGGATGACAAACAACTGTATTTAATCCTGGTGTTTTATTTATCTGAGATTCTTCTGTAGCACAGATTCTGAGAAATATTCAAGAGGATACAGAAAGCACTGCAATTTCTGTCTGCGAGTCATCATGCCATATTCAATAACAAATGCAGCTGATAGGAATTAAATGACATTTCTTGAGTAATAAAACGGAACAACTTCTCATATAGGAAAAAAAGAAAAACGTGTCAGGACTAAGAAAAAATAGTCATTAAGAAAATTTTCATACCTATGTACTAAACAGACTTGAGACTGAAGTGTCAAGTTTCATGAAACACAGGTGTATTGGTAATAAAAGTGCATTCATCTTAAAAGTGGTCTCGGGGAAGATAAGGTCTCCCAGCCTCATGTTCAGACTTCAGAATTCAATGCTTTGTCATGAACTCTGCAGCCCCTTAAACACTCATAACTTTAGAGAATACTCCTTGTTAAGCTGTCAAATATATAATAAGATGAAAAATTCAGAGTCCCATGTCAGTGTTTGTGTAAACAAAAGGAACTGGCTTTTTTTTGAGCGTGTCAAGTATTTTGTGCCATACATTTTATGTCATCACGACACATAATCTAAGTGTGCTAAAAGTTTCTTAGACTATCTTACCTGCTATCAGAATCTGAAGCAATTTCTTTTCTTCCTCCAAACCGTATTTGACACTGCAATAAACAGGTTTTAAGAATTTTTTGTTATATTCTGAAATAATTCCATATAAGAAAGAAGTAATTGGAAAAAAAGGAAGCAGCACAAAATAAAGATTGGCAAATACAGCCTGTGACTAAGAAGTGCTTTACAGCATAATGTTCCACTAACGGGCCACTCTTGCAGTTCAAATATGTTCTTGCTATCCAGAAAAACACACCTGAAGGTCCTTCAATAAATTTAAAATTGAGAAAAAATTATTACTTTTGAATTTCAAATGTACAACCACAGAAACAAACACTGCTCCTATTCAGCTCAGTGCTACAATTACAAAAGAATCATTCTTTATAAAACATTTCATTGGCTTACTTTTAAGGCATTCTTTTACTTCACAAGCTCTCCTAAATTGATTCTAGTCTATGAAATTCTACTCGCTGAACTTCATGTTGATGCAAGGTACATTTACATAAATCCCATCTTTACCTGTATTTTAACCATTCCCTAAAATCCTAGCATAAAGAAAAAGAGCTGCTACTGGAAAACATTAACCAATTTAGCCTTTGCAGTACACTACAATTTAGTTGTCACATAATTATTACAAATATATATCTATTTATATTGTATATAAATAATGCAAATGTAATCTGTCAAGAGTATGAATTTTCAACAAGTAGTGCATAATAGTTGCTTGCCAGCAGACAAAAAAAACTCAGTAGCACTGAGTGAAAAACAAGATTTCTTTGTCTGGCAATGAGGAGTGAAAAGGGCAAAGGCAGCTCCTGCTAGTACTGACAACTAAAAGTACAACCTAGAAACATGTACTGGATTTCTCACCTGTTTAACTGCATCCAGCAGCCGTTCTAGAAGAAACTGTCTTTTAGTGTCATTGTTCTGTGAACCTGAAATTCAACAGATTCATATCATTTAAAAAATACATAGTTTTTCAAAGAAAAATACAAGTGGGCCAACACCAGAACCCTTAAAAACTTCTTCCCGTGCCAATTATTCCATTAAATTTATTAATGTATTTTCTCTAACTAAAATGATGCAGTGTAAGCCTGTGGTTTGAGGTTCCCAGTAGCCTTTCTTTAACATGCAGGAATACTATTTGAAATACCATCTAGAGTTTTACTTGAGTAGGGCTTTGGTTTCATGATATAGGGTATATTGCAGCAATAGCAAATATAGTATAATTGTGCACAATCAGCACAGCTTGCCCCCAGATTCTTAGCACAACTACCTGTGCAGTCATATTGCAAGCCTTGAACTGACCTCGTTTAAGATTTTTTAGGTTTTTTGGTTGGTTGGATTAGGTGCATGACGGACCTCACACTGCAACTCCATAAATGTTCAGACTGGGACAACCACCAGGGTAGTATCTCATCACAGCAAAAGAAGGGAATGGAAAATTAGGAAGAGACAGCAGGAATATCTTCTTACTGTCAAACAACCTTACTGAATAAAGTGCTATAAATCAGATGAAAAAAAAAAGCAACTGTTACAGTAAATCCCTTAAAATCTAACTACCAACATAGTTCTTTTTGATTAACACCTACAAAATCTAGTTCATTCCTCTACAAGCAACTGTGCAAGACAATCTTTAACTTCTCAATCATTTCAATAACAAATAGTATAACACGTTGCTTGTTGGAATTAGCTTTATAAACTTCCATTAATATGTGTAAAATTTATTGTTTAATTAATCTACATCACCTCTATAATTTCTTTATTCTGAGGTTCAGTTAAAATTATCCTTCAAAAACCTCTGTGACCTCTCTGGAATTGAAGCTGTTCTATTCTTCCTCTCAAAGAATATACAACTAATATATGCACAGACTGAAAGCCAATTATCAAAACCCTGCATAAGCAAGTTCCTCCAGACACTGAAAATCAAACACCCTCTAGTAAACATAAAAAAATAAACCCTCTAGTAAATAGCAATGACACCAAAGATACGTGTCGCTTCCTCTTGCTGCCCAACATTGCAGGGTCTCAGTCCCAGAATTTCCTGTCTTCCTAATCCCAATCAAAGTAGTTTGCTCCTCCTGAAATTATTCTGCCTTTGTTTCATTTTAAATACAGGATTAGGAGAACAAAACCCCCACAACAAATCTGTAATACACAATGCTAGGACAAAGAAAGCATTAGGAAACAAGTACAAAAGTGGCTGCTAGCTAACTAAAATCTGCAATGCTTATTTAGCTGATTACAGTGGATTTTCAAGAAGTTACACTTCCGACTTTGAACTCTGACTCAAACTGTGCCGACATGTGAGGTTTGGTTCTGTTAGTCAAACACTCTGGTGCATGCAAACCCAGGTGAAGTAGTAAACAACATTCAATGCTGGTAAACGACTCCAGAAACAAGCCCCATTCCAAGCAGGTTTTAACTTCCAAACAACTATGCCAGTTATGCCACTGTGAAGATAAAATTGAATCCACACAATCCCTGTTACTCCACTTTAAGGTCCTTCAGAGATTACAATTTTATTAAGTTATATTCAGTGTTCTTACCACATGTGCATTGCCAAAAATGGAGACACATGCCTACACATTCAAATGCCTTCTAATAAATCAAGTAACTGTAAAATTATCTCCCAACTTGTAGTACAACCCTTCATGCACAGTAACAATGAACAGAAACAATCCTGCAGATTTTCTCCACTCTTTCAAAACTCTGTACTTCTACAATCCTATGCTACACGCACACCTGCAAGAACAGGCACAATGGCAACATTTCTCTTTACACTAAAAGTTTGAGACTACTTCAGAACAAACCCTTGTAATTAAAGATTTTGTGACCTGAAAAGCATCCATCAAATGAACGCAGGTCAAGTTTGTCTTCTAAATGCAATAACTATTACTTTTTAAGTTCACATGTCTGGCATCTTTGTATCCAGCTGGCAACAAAGAAACTGATGGTAACTAGACACCAGACTGAACAATATATAAAGAAAGCATAAATGCAGAAAACCTCGTCAGCTAAAAGACTAAAGCATGTGATATCCAACAGCCCTAAATTTACACAGAGTGTAGCGTAAAGTGTATGTGTCTTTATTTTACTTGTAAATTTGTACTAACAACAATTATAGGTGATCCCATGAGCACAACCAACAATTTCCATAGCAGTTCAGATCCCTTGCACTATTAACAGGGCTATGAGGCTGGACGACCTCAATCCTGAGGGCTGGCCAAGCCTTCTGCTCAATGTGCGACTTTAGAATTCCTCTATTGCTGCACTGAACAGAAATTCTACAGGTAGAAGAACATTCACAAAGTCTGACATTTTGTAAAAACTGAAAGACTGCATGTTTTTTCAAGTAGAGGGTATATTATTCTTTGTAATAAGCCTCAAAAACATAGTGCTATTTAGCAGTGTTTTCATTTCAGGTAGATGAAAAGCAAAAACAAACCTCTACCAACTCTATATAAGATCTTGCTCTTTTGCAGTCTTCATTTTTTAAACTAAGTCTTTTAAAAAAAAAGCATATTTTCAGACAAAAGCACCATTCAAGTATGATTAACTCTAGGTGATTTAAAGACTAACAAGCATACTACAAACTGAACAAAATATGCTTCTACTGATTCAAAATAGTGCTAAAAACTGCAGCAACACACATACAAATACAAAACATAGAATGCATAAAAACAACATTACTCAGAAAAAAAGGCTATTGCAATAAAAAAGGAAGTTCACACATGAGTCTAAAAATAATTGGAAAACATAAGGCTGCAAAGACTAAGAAACTTGAGGAGACTCCTCCCATCAACATCTATGCAGTCAAAAAGGGATAAAAATAAGCTCAGGTACTGCACCTGCCCCTGCGGCCCTTGTAATTTTTTAGTTTTCATGGTCACGCTTTCCTATTTTTAAAACAAACTACTCTCCATACCCTGACAGAAACATCCGCACCTACAGCAGAAGAAAACTGACTACACAAGTATAGGAAAACAGGATTTTCATCCAATTCTTTATAGCTACAGCTCTCTTCAGCATCACATTGCATACAGGTTAAAAAATAAATAAATAAATCTCAGGTTGCTCTTACACACTCCTTAAAGTCTTGCATGCAAAATTTCAGACTGCAATTCCTTTTACTTGCTCTAGTACAGGTTCTGAGGGTACAAATTTAAGATAAAAGAAACACACGCCTAATTTAAATACCACCTTGAACTACATTGTGACAATGCTACTGCCTCATCCTGAATTCACTGCATTTTTGTTTTTTGAAACTGCCACTAAACAAGTGACAACACCCCTAATTCTAGACAAGTACACAAATCTAGAATCCTCATGTGACTTCCCTTTAAAATTCAGCCTACTCAACACTGTCCAACAAGATACGAGTATGTAATTAGTAGCATTACTAATATTAAAGTCATCCTCAATCAACAGGAAGTTAACTTCACATCTATTAGAAACACACAGTAGCTAAGAAAATATACATCAAAAACAATTATAGCCATTAGGGAGAAAGGTTCTTCTATCTATATTTTAGTAACAGCACTTTTTCTTTTAAGGGCTAAAGTTGGGCAAGGAAATAATGTAGACAGTGCTGTTAGAGCCCTAAGAAAAGGACATAAGGACATGGTTAAATTTGATGATGTTAACATTAGCGATCTCCTTTATCTGAAACAAGTATAACAACACACATTTCTGTCCTGATCTGTTCCACTTATATTATTCTGTAAATATACTGTACTGATTGTATAACAGCAATGTTTGGCAAAGTGCAAAATTAGTGTTCTTTTCGTTATCTTGCTGTCTAATCAAAGTTGTTGGAAAAGTTGCATAGGCCTTGGCAAAGGCTACATGTGGGTAGGTCACCCACACAACTGAACTACTAGCCTTAATGTCACCTTAGGCATTATTCTAATTTAAGTAATTAAATGTTCTTCTCTCCTCATAAATTTGCATCTCTTCATTTAAAAAAAAAAAAAAAAACAACACAAACAACAACAACAAACCCCCCCTAAAGGTAATAGAAGTCACTATTTGACGAGAAATAACATGATGAGGCTTCACGCCACAAGAGGTGCCACCTTGCCCTTTGAGCCACAGAATTCAGAGCTCCCAAAGATGAGTCTCCTGGGAAGATTTAGGCTCCAGTTTGCACAAGGCCAGTCCCAGCCTGAATTCATCATTGAAAGGCTGAAGTTTTCCATGTGAAAACACCAACTCTTAAAAACTCCAGAATTAGGACTTAGTCTGTATTGTGCCAAGAACTGAAACATTTGAGAAACTTTCTTTTCTGTGGTTTGAAAGATCTGACCATTACTTGCATTTTTCACAATACTAATTAAGAGTTTTCCCCACAATAACCTTTTTCATTCCTTATCTCTTCTTCCATAAAAACTCTTTTGTTTTCTTCTTATCACAAATGTAAGAACAAAACAGAGAAAAACACAATTTAAGTGTTTTCATTTTCAGAAATGATTGCTATCCATAAAACATGTAGCATTTAGCTACTCCAGTTAATTCTTCCTTTTTTTTTCTTACTCTCTTTGGCAGCATAGCTCACCACATTTAAAATCAGGGTGGGAGAAAAACCCACAACCTAATTTTCGGATGCAGAATGTTGTCTGCAACTTCCATTACCGAAGTTGTGTAAGCAGAGCCATGAAAGCTTTTACTAAAGTACCTTCCTCCTTAAAAAATAAACCAACCGACCAAGGCTTGCCGATGTGCTTTACGACATACCAAGTCACAGGAAAAATACATTAAAATTTATTCCTCCATTCGACCAAATAACTCTCCCTGCTGGCCTCCTCAAGCAGCTATGCTTCTTCCAGCTCCAAAGGTTATGGGTCCCAATTCTCATGCAAAGCTTTTAAACAGTTGCCCCCTCAGACACCTCAAAACCCTCCGGATTTAGCTCCGCTAGAACACGGGGGCTAAAGGAGCAGCTCCAGCACCACCGCGTCCTCAGGACGGAGGAGGGGAAAAGCGACCCCAAAGGCCGGGAGGGGCCGCTTCTCCCCCGGCTCGGGATCCCCGCCGCTCCCCCCAGGCGCAGGCCGGCCAGGCCGCCTTGCTTTACTGTTTTACTGTCATGACCATTGGCTGGTGCTCGTTTGTTCTCTCAGGAGCATCTCCTGTGGCTTTAGGCGGTTGAGGCAATGGAGGCCCCCAAGGCCACCACCGTTTCGCGCGGCACTCGGGCGCGCGCGGTGCCGGGCTCCGGGGTTCAGGCTGAGGTTCAGGCTGCACTCACCACTCATGGTGGCCGCGGTGCTCGCACTCTCCGTCCACCGTACCCGCTCCCTCCTCCCACACAGCCCCGGGCCGGGCCGGGCCGGCAGCACACAGGCTCCGCCCCGGAACGCCGCCCCGGAAGGTAAACACCGCTCGGCGGCGGCGCAGGCTGGGCCTCGCCGTGCCGCCTCCCCCCCGGAGGGATGACGGGAGGCTGGCGGCGCCCAGCGATGCGCAGAGCGCTCTGAGAGCCCGGGGGATGAGTGAAACGGAGATGAGGCGGTCTGCACCTGTGCTGTGTAAGCTCAAAGGCCCGAAAGGTTCATCTCCCGAAAAAACGGTACAGGAATTGTGAAACCTCTATTACACACAAAAAAAAGTAACGCAGTAGTTTTCGTAAACGTTGCAGACTCGTTTTAATCACACGGTACGGGGTTGGCAGGGGCCTCTAGAGATCATCTCCCCCAACCCCCTGCCAGAGTAGGGGCACCCAGAGCAGGTCCCACAGGAACGTGTCCAGGCGGGTTTGGAATGTCTCGAGACAGAGGCTCTGCCACCTCTCCGGGCAGCCTCTGCCAGGGCTCTGCCACCCTCACAGGAAAGAAGTTCCTCCTCATGTTTGGATGGAATTCCATATGTTCAAGTTTGTGCCTGTTTCCTCTTGTCCTGTCACAGGGCACAACTGAAAAAAGACTGGCCCCATCTTCTTGACACCCACCTATTTATTAAGTATTTCTAGGTGTTCATCAGATCTCCCTTCAGTCTTCTCCAGACTAAAAAGACCCAAGTCACAGAATCACAGAATGGTTGGAGTTGGAAGGGACCTTAAAGATCATCCAGTTCCAACCCCCTGCCCTGGGCAGGGACACATCCCACCAGCCCAGGTTGCTCCAAGCCCCATCCAGCCTGGCCTTGAACCCCTCCAGGGATGGCACATTGTCTCGCGGGTTGTGTTTGCTGTGTGTTCGCCACATTCTGCTCCATGCTGTGCGGAGCCACAGCGCGCGACCCAGGTAAATGTCACAGACCTGTGGGCCTATTTCAGAAATCTGGCTGTGAGTGACCACAGCTAAATCAGAACCAGCCCAGACTTCACAGTCAGCCTCCCAAAGAAGATGTGATGCTGGTTGGTGGTAGGTTTTGTGCAATTATCAGCCAGGCTTAACACCACATTTTAATTTGTCGTTCATCCAAGAATCTGAAATAGAAAGTTACCTACAAATGAAAATGTTGTTGCTTTTGTTGTTGCTGCAGTTTTCCAGGAATTTTAGGTTACATAGTAGCTGGTATGTCTGTATGTAATCATCAATCCTTGTACATGTAACGAAGGTGTCATGGTCTAAGCCCAGCCAGCAACTAGGACCACACCAGCCTCCCTGCCCCACCCCAGCTGGGATGGGGGATGCAATCAGAAGAGTGAAAGCAGGGAAAAAACTCATATAATAAAGCTCACATACAGTTTAGTAGGTAAAGCAATGCCACACACACAAGCAAAGCAAAACAAGGAATTCATCCACTGCTTCCCATCAGATGGCAGATGCTCGGCATCTCCAGGAAAGCAGGGCTCCATCACACACAACAATCACTTGGGAAGATAAGCACCATCACTCCAAACATCTATTTTACCTCAAACCAGGACACCCTCCTTATCTGCCTCTGAGCTTTATACACTGAGCACGATGTCATGGTATGGAATATCCCTGTGGTCAGCTGGGGTCAGATGCCCCAGCTGTGTCTCCTCTCACCTTCTTGTGCACCCCAGCCCACTTGCTGGCAGTGTGGTGTGAGGAACAGAAAAGGCCTTGAGGGCTTAGCAACAACCAAAACCATCAGTGCGCTGTTGACACTATTCCCATCCCAAATCCAAACCATAACCCCACACCCGCTGCTAGCAAGAAAATCAACTCCATCCCAGCCAAAACCACGACACAAGAGTAAATAAAAAAAAATAATAATAATAATAAAAAAAAAACACAACATGTAAAATAGAAAGAAATCTTTATAGCACACAGTCTGAAAAAGGCTTGGCACTTCAGGGAAAGTCTGCGGCACCAGACATTGGGATTGCATGTACAGTGCTCCACAGCACTGTAACCTCCCTTCAGCATGACCCAGAGATACTGTATGAACTGGGGAGCACTCTATGCACAAGTATTGCTTGTTAGAACATTCCTATTTCAAGCATCTTGGGGACTATTTGAAATTATTCTTCAGAAGACTGGGGATGTAATGTGGGTTTTCATTTCTGCCTCTTAGAACATTCCTTATATACCATCAAGCAATTTTTGGCACAAGATCTGAGTTCAACATAAAATATATACTTGCAAACTTGCTTATTGATGGGTTAGTATATATCCAACATAAGTATATACAGTCTCTAAAGGCAGAAAAAGCCATCCTACATAGCAAATTTCAGAAATTAAAAATTCTAACTAGTACCTGAGAATAATGTAGAAATACTCAACGAAAATGATACTAGAATTAGAAATAGTGTGACAACATTAACGAAATCTCAATAGAAGATTTATAAGGATGATGTACTAGCTTTCTCCACTGACTGCAAATATTAATAACTATACTGGAATAACTCATTTATTATTATGCAGTAAAAGTATACTTCTGTGAGAAATTGTTTCATAAATTTTGCTTCAGCTACTTTGTATATTTCAGTCAGTATGCGTGTACTGAAAGGGGCCTAGTTGATAGTAGAGTTTCATAAACTAGATTACTTAATTAATCATCAGAAATGTCCTTGCTCTGTTGAATAATGTTCTTGTTCTGCAGAATGTTATCTAAGTAAAGGAAACATAGGCAGGAAAGCAACCTTTGAAACAGGAGCTCCAAGGATAGGGGAGTATCATCAAGGCCAAAGCAACCAGGCTCAAACAATGAAGCTGCCGAGGGGGATGTGAAGGCTGTCAGGTGGGTTAGGCTCATCTAGAGGACAACTGATGAAGAGGAGGGTAGGACCACCTGATGAAGTAAAAGACCACCAGAGTGCTTGGAATAACTAACAATGGACAGCAGAAGGGGGCAAAGACATGTTTAGGATAATGACTTCTTGCAGTAGGCATGTTAAGACCTTACAAGGTAAAAATGTGTAAATTCAACTTCTAATAGGTGAAGTGGCTGGGAAGAATGTGAGCTCTAACTTCTCAACCAATGAGAGGGGAGACAGACACATAAGTGGCTGGGAAAAAATGTATATAAACCTAAAAATGAAAAGAGAATTTGTGCATTTACCTGGGATGCACCTGATTCAGTGCTGTTTTGTAAATTTTTAATAAACCCCTTTCATACTTTGCTTTTAACCTTTGCTTCAATGACATTGTCCTCTCTTACATTCTATGTGTGAGCTGGCGTTTCTCACAGTTCTCACCCAGCACCCAGAATATAGTTGCAATAATCAAAAGACTTTGTGGTAACTAGAACAGTAGGTCCTTCTTCTGTAGCTGGTAATGGAAATGAAGTTTCACAGCCAGTCTGAGGTTCTACGAAGCCACAGTCACTGCAAGTACATTCTTCCACTGAATACATTAATGTTTCACTTTGAAGTGAGTGTCTAATTCCTTCTGCATTCACACTGCTTTCTGTATTAGTATTATTCAGCTCCACAGAAGAGTCTGTAAATATACACAAGTTAATTTAGTACACATCATGCTATACCAGACATACAGTTATTAAATATCCAAATTTCATTATGTTCCAACTATGTTCCTAACCTTAGTGAAAGTTTTAAGATGTAGTGAATTTTTAAAGATGTATTTATATATAACAATCTTTTGTTCTATGACAACATACTCCTTATACTTCAGGATAAGCATTTAAGTAATCATCTAACACATATTTTCTAATCAGTTGTTATTTATTGGCTGAAAACTCCATAAATATTACTATTTCTTGAATCTAAAAATAAAATCTCTTTTTTTTTTTTTCACGTTCCACATACATTTCTCACAGGCTAGAATATCAAGTGAAATTATTTAATATCTTATAAGATGGAAAGCTAATATTGAATGTGTATCCTCACCCTGGAGAGAATTCCTTTTGTATTCAACGAGAAGAGGATAAAACCCTTATAAAGATGTTATGCCACTAAGTGTTCATAAATGATTTCTCAAACATCAGCAAGTAAGCTAGGTATGATTATGCAACAAAACAATTCTGACATGATGCAGAACCAACAAGGAGAGAATGCTGCTTTTACAAGTTATCATCTGAGTATGTTATACCCAAATAACTTTAATAACTTCATTGAGACTATTTGAGGAATACAAGACAATCCAACAGAGACAGATATCAGAATCTGGAATATAAATTATAGGTAAAATGTGTACATGGTATAGAAGTTAAAATGTCCAATGATCTAAAATTATTTGATAAAGAATCTTACTTATTCACCTGTGTTTTCCAGTTTTTCTTTTAGTTGCTGCAGGTGCTTCCATTTAAATAGGACCATTAAGGTGAACAGAGTGAGTACTAAAATTACTAAGCCCAAACAAATCCAAAGAACTCCACTTGAATCAGTACCTTATAAAGTGAGAGATGCATTACATTAATTGTAAATAATAACCAAGGAACAGGAAACATGTCCAACACATAAAACTTCTTCTCTGTCAAAGGAGCAGTTTCTATTGAGCAACAGATCAAGTGAAGCTTGAGAATTTTAAAATGTGCCTCTTCTTAACACACGTACTCATACAGGACCCTCTGCATACATCTTTAGTATTTTTGAGCCTATATATTATTCTGATAAACTCTTTCCAGGTTTTAGATTCCTTTAAGTTTTTATGTTTAAAAATCTATGTAAAACACAACATGAAAATGCCCAGCATAGCCACAGAAGAGCGCAGAAATATTACTTACTCTTATCACAGTAGTTTTCACATGAAGGTGGCGGTGCACTAGAGCATCGAAGATGACAAGGCTTACAAGAGAGCAGCAAATTATCAAAGTATTCATTTTTGGGGCAGCGTGCCATCAGGGTCAGTTATTACCGAACTGGAAAGCCACAGAAATCGTAAAAGAGTGAGGATCATCTACAAAGGGCTTTTCAGTTCTCAGGTTTTGCAAACCTAAGAACAGCTAATAACAGTAGACTTCGATCACAGCTCCCCTACATAGTATCACATTAAATATAAAGGATTTAACTCCGAGGCCTCCAAGGAATTACTGTTCCTTTTTTGGCAATTCAGAATTGTAGAAAAACTGAACATCTGCACCAAGATAATTTTCAATGTAAATTTCGTCTGAAACAGAAAATGGTTATTTATAGAAGACCCTTCTCAAACAGGTGCTAAACATTACAAACTGTAGAAAAGCAAGATCTCAAACCAGGAGTTCATAATACTTGTTCTTTTCTTTCTAAGTTTTTGGCTTTTTCACAGTGATGGGCAGCAGTAATTATGTTTTCCAGTAATAGGCAAACTATGCTACGCTTTCTTCTTGTTCTTTTTGTCCTGGTCCAAGGAACATGAGATGAAAAAAAAGAAAACCAGAGGCAGGAGGCATAGCAGTTAGAAGATACAACCAATTCAGCTTCTAGGTTTGCCCCTGGCTCATTCTACAGCTTCAGACAACTTCCTTCGTATCTGTACAATAATATTTAGAACACATTAATGATGAAAGAATTACTTTATGTAAATGAATGGGTTTCTGATTTTAAACAAGATGTTGTTAAAGTACAAGTTCAACAATTACTTCATAACTGTGTTGTACAAATTATATCTAAGACACTTATAACAGAAAGACAAAAATCTAGAGATTCAGTTACTAGGATATTGCTCCTCAATTCCAAATTAGCCCCGGCTGTCAAGTCTATTAGATTTTGGTTGGCTTTTTTGCTTGGTTCATTTGGGGAGTTTTAGGTGTTTTTCGCTTAAAACCACAGTTATAGGAGAAATTTAATAAGAGTTTAGTCTTATTGTGAGGGAAGAGCTAGATGAATATTGTACTGTTATGATGCAAAACATTGTCTGCATTTTTTCCCTTATTTTTCCATCATGCAGAACTGTCACTGTACTAAAACTGTGTTACCCAGCATGGAAAAATAGGTGGGCCATAGATTTCGTACTTGTGGTAGAACAACTCCTCCCCAGGCAGGTGATGGGCCACACTGAGCATGCATGGAGTTGTCTGTGTAGATATGCAGCGTGCAACATTTTTGAAAATACATCTGGACTTCTCCCAGGAGCAAAGAACATTTTGATAACAAATTGCTACAATGAAAATAATCTACACATCTTACTTATATCTTGATTTTTTAATCTAATAGAATTTCTTTTAAATACAAAGTTAACCAGTAACATCTAGCACGTTGTAATAACTGACTCTATCCGGTGTCATTGCATTCTATCCAGTGTCATTGCCACAGAGAGATTAGAATTACAGACTTATTTATAGTTAAATTTCTCCTTGACATAATTAAGTTAACTGCCTTTTGACTACAGAAAGAGAAAGGGAAAATATTGTATAAGGAATTGTCATTTCATACCACATTACTGTGTACGAGACTTATTTTCCCACAGAATGCGCCATGTGGGAATACACAACCTGTTTTTAGTGGAATAGTCTAACAAAGCAATCTGTACTCTCATCTCTAGCAGATGGAAGGGCTCATTGTGGCTTCTGCGCTTGTTTCTACAGCCCAGGTGCACAGCTGCAGGCTTTCTGCTACAGGCTTCTCTCCCTGTTCAAGATAAACAGGAATTAACAAAATCTGGTTTAGGCTTCATGAAAGCAAATACGGATGCAGACCATGGGTGATGCCAAAAATTTCACCAGGAAGTTAGTGCTGATGTTATAAAACTGGTTCTGACTTGCTTCATACATTAGCACTCTAGGGCAAGAGACCTAAATTATCACTAGAACATCATTCCTATTTCTGATGAAGCATCATTTGTTGCATCCATTGCATACAGCAATTTGAGGTTTTTAAGATACTGTTCAACGTTTTCAGTCATGGAGAGCGCAATCACATCCTCAACTCTGATCTGAAGAATCACAGGTACGATAAGTGAATTTCAGCATAGACAAGCTGGGTCCGATGCTTTAATCTTTTATCAACATAATTCCTTTGACTTCAGTTAAATAATTTTTATTTTTATTTCAACAGAATATTTTCCTGTACTGCAACTTCCCATTGGTCTTGCATTTTTATCTTCGTATCAACCACTTGTACTAGATCCCTTATTATTTTAGAAAGGAACCAGCTGACTAATTCTACAGCTGTTTTCTGCAGCTGGTCCCAACACTACACATCTGCAGGACAAGTACAGTCTTTACTGCCGTAAAATTCCTTATGAAATTGACAGCTCTCAAATTCCAGAACTTCCCCACTGTACCACAGCTGCTGAACGCTTCTGACATTCTCTTCATAAATCAGGGAAAACATGTGTGCACTGTAATAGATGAATGAACCTTAATCGGTTTCACACTTCTTTTTCTCAGGAATAAGGGTGTGGGGGAGGACTGTCTTTGTTTCAGCTGCTTTTATTACAGTTTTCTTGCCTCTTTATATATATACATATATATGTATATGGTAATTACACTGGGTTTTTTTATATTGACTTTTGACTGAATTGTGCAAGTGTACTTACTTTAGCTTCTCTATGCCCACCACTGCTATAACAGAATATGTTTTCTGCATTCCAGGGAAAATATACTGAAATTGTCAACTCAACAACCATTTAAATTAACACTTGACAGTAAGAATACTTTCTCTGGTGCAATTGATACAGACATGATTTCATTCCTGAAACTTAGAAATTTCACTTCTGAAATGTAAAGCGACACCCTTAAAGAACATTCTGGAAAGATGACCAGTTCTATAGCTCAGATTTTTCTGAGGTTCAAAAGGAAGTCGGAAATCAAACTTCAGGCTTCTATGCTCTATTAAAGCAAAGAAAAATATATCATTGATAATTCACATATAAGTTACATTCCAAAAGATACTATTATGCAGCAGATATTAGGATCATTTATAGAACAGCAGATGGCTCTCAAAACACTCACCCGAGCATTTTTGAAACAACTGTCGTAAATAAGTCAAGTGTAACGTAGCCTGGACTGGTCCAAATCTGCCGGATTGCCTGATGAAACAACAATTAATAAGTTTGTGATGTGGACCTATGTCTTCCTTTCCAGATCATAGCATCTTCCTGGATGATCTTAAAAAAAAAAAAAAAAATCTCATTTCAGTGAGGTGTAAGATACACACCTGATTTCTGAGTTTGAAACTCACGTGATTAAATCAACACTACTTCTCTCAAGTGGATTAGGAAGAAAACATTTGTGAAAAAGTAACTGAAGTCCTGATGTGTTTGGTAAAAAGAACGTGTAACTGCTGCTCCTATTGAGGATGACGCTGGTACGACAAGACAGTTGAGAGGGGTAGTGGGAGCAGGCAGACGATGGTAACTTCGTACATTCTTATGTTCTCCAGGCAAAGCACATTCTTCCCTTTTCCCTAACTCTCTGCACACCTTTTGACAGAGCAACACTGACAGTAGCTTTGAGGAAATTGCATAGACCAGATAATAATACTAAAAAAAAACTCAAACCCCAAAACACAACCAGATTTCAAGGCACACTGTAAATTCAATGCTGTTATGTGGAACATTTTTAAGTTGATCTATTGATGCTACACAAATAGCCTCACCTTGAGGCAGAGATGGCTCCCAGTAGGCGTGACCCAAATATAGGACTTCTGGGAAAAATATTAAAGAGAGGAGTCTAAGCCTTGAGACTACTTTGTGAGGCAATTTACAATGAAAGGAACTACAGGATATAACTCCTACTGTAAGTAGCATCATTAGAATCTTCACAATTACTTTATTTCTTGGTATTAAATTTTTTCCTCTCTTTTTCAGTCCAGAA
>VXBW01006647.1:104568-122141 GCA_013400375.1 Thinocorus orbignyianus | reverse complement strand
CGGGGCGCCCGGAGGGGTCCCGTTGGCGGGGGTGACTGGTGCGGGAGGGGGGCTTGGGGAAGGGGCGTGAGGCGGCAGCGGGGCCTTGGGGCACCGCGGAGGAGCGGGCCGCGGCGGGGGGGCGCCGGCGGCGTGGTGTGCCCGCATCCCGGCTGCGCTTCCCCGGGAGCTCTGCTCGGAGAGTGTCAGCCCGTGAGGAGAGGAAACCGCCTCGCTTGATCCTCCTAAAGCGCTGCAGAAGTTGTGGAAGATCTCGGTGGTAACCGGTTCAGGGGAGAACGGCACTGCTTCGGCCGCCGGTGGTTCGAGTGGATCTTAAATGTCTTTCTGGAGACTATGTCAAGGAGTTGTTTTTTTTTCTGATAAAGTGCTGGTAAATGATCAGTAGGGAAGTCGGGGTTTGTCCAGCTGGCCTCAGTCAATGGAATGACTTGAAATTTACCCTGCTCTTAATTTCAAAGGATCTTTGTGTACCTAACCAATGTTTATACTAGATTTACTTTGCATAGGGGAAATTAAAGGTGAGCTGGTTTATAATTTTCAGCTCCAAACTGAAGGCCCTTCCAAACATCAGATGTGGTAGTATTTTAATGTTGCTGCTGCAGCTAAGGAGTTTGATGCCTGATTGAGCGTGATAGTTTAACGCCTTCCTATATTTTTTGTGTAATTTTCTGTGTGCTTATTGGTGCAATATGAAACAAGCTACTACTTCAGGTATTGATTCTAATAATTTAATTTCACTAAAGTGACTACTTGTTATAGTATTTTTGTCATGATTTCCTGTTGATTGCAGCTTATTGTTTATTGAGTTTTGCGTTAATATATTAACTAGTCTAGTCTTGCTCTCCTAGTATATAAAGCTATCAGACGTCAGCAGCTAAAATCTGTGACTTTCACATAGGAAGCTTTAAAATTTTTGTAACAGATTACCACCACTCTAACACAAAAATGGGTTAGAGTAGTGGAGCTATTCAGCGCTCCCGATTGTTACCATCATCTGTAGCTCATGTGTGCTGTGGTCAGGCAACATGTAAGTGCATTAAGATATATTTCCAAGAAGCCATGGGCAGACACTTGGATTTGATTTAAAATAAATGTATATGTTAAGGTTCACAGGTGTAAAGGTAAACTGGGTAGCTTGAGGCTGTGCTGAGCATGTGATGAACCTTTGAATAATCTTCAGAATCTATTCTAGTATGTTTTTCAGCCATTGCAACCTAAATCTTAAGCTGTCTTTCTTTTTTATTTTCTTTAACTACGTAATGCTGTGACTGAAAGCTTTCTTGGGGTTCTGAATGTTATTGGAATAACTTGGGGATTTTTTTCTCCCTAGCTACCTTTGTAAGGTTTCTGCTAAGGCTTCCTAAATTTAATTTTTTGCGGGTAGGATTTAAACTACATTTTCTCATCTGCTCTTTATATTTATTTCTTCATGCTTTCCTTTTCTCCACTTTTTCGCTACTTCTGAGGTCTATGATGATATTTATCTTTCCAGAGACTGGAGATGACTTTACTGAAAGCTTCCTGTTCTCCTGGAGCAATTACATAGCTTCTCTTTCCATATTAGTTGCTGAGTATGTTTCCTACATAGTGCTATAATCTACCTGGTTTGGATTCACTTTGCTTCTATATCTCCTTTAAGGTTTAGAATTTTGAGTTTCTATGATTATTTTGGATGTGGCTAAGATTAAGAAAACAAAAGTTTGCAGTTTAAAAAAAAAAACAACACAACAAAACCAAACCACCCAAAACCCAGTTTCTTAATTGGAATCCTGTTCTTGTTATGTGCTTTCCCAGGTGTGATGTAGTTGGTTACAGAAAATAATTGACAGTCTTGTCCTTGAAGATGGACTAGGTGGAGCTTGCTCTGGAAATAAGTCAGAACAACATGTCATTAGACAATGGTGCTGAATAGGTTACTTTTCAGCAACCCAGTTTGCTTTTCCTCCCATAGGGAATTAGGTGTTCTGTGGCGCTCATTCTTCATTACATTATAAAGAAGAAAATATTTCTATTTATCATCTCTGTTTATCTGTACAAATACTGGTTCATACTGGGAAGATGCTAAATTAATCTTGATTCTTAGGAAGGATATAAAAAGCTTGGTGTCGGTTTGAGAAGTTAAGCGGCCTGAAATTAAGTTCTAGTAACACTTTTCTTCTTGGAACTTTCTCTTGGTGAGGTTTTGTTCGAGTTACAGTTTCTTAGTAATTCATAGAGCGATGTAGGTCAGGATAAATGTGCAGTAGCAGATTCCACAGAACTGATCTCTGTTGTGTGGCTGTTAGGGTATAATAGTATTTACTTTTATGCATGCTGACTTCATATTTTTAGTAATTTATATAAAATTCCCATCACTTATATTTATAGCACTGAAATAATGCTCACAGAAGCCGTTTAGGGAATAAGGTGTTAACTTTCTAAAACTGGGAAACTCCTGAGACCTACAGTCTAAGTAGTTTACTTTAGAACTTCTATTTTATGTGTGCTTTCTTTTGATTGCAGGTTGTCTGTTAGGGAGAATACCTGACCTATGTTTACCACTAATATAATTCTTGCTTGCAAATAGTTCCAGGTTAGTTTGGAATTAAATTAATGTTTGGTTATATGACAAAAGCATGCGTTATTTAAATTTTTGAAACGGAGGAACGGATTAAAGCCAGTACACTATAAATGCTGTAGGTGTGAGGATTTGCATATATCAAATTGAGTCCATATCAAACTCGTTGGCGTAAAATCTCTTTATTGGATTCTATCAGAAATGTGAAATAGAGACTTCTCGATTTTCAGTCTGCAGCAGACATCACTGTGCCGAGTCCTTGCCAGCAAGCGTGTCGAGTGCATCATGAATGAGTCGTGCTTCTGGGGAAGCTTACTGTAGATGGCAGTTGCTGGACTAGCAAGCTTGACTACACTAAGCTGAGGTGTGATAGTCAGTAAAATGACAGCAGGTTGTGTTAGGGCCTCTGAACGTTCTCAGTCACAACTGCTCCTTGGCTGTTATGTAGCATGTAATTGCATTTGGGTGAGCGGCTGCTTTTTGTTTCTGTATCAAGGCATGGTTTGGAGGTGTAAGGGTATAGTTATACACACACCACCACGCTGCCCCAGATTAATAAGATTTCTGTTATCTAAGTTTTGATTGGATCTCAGGTATAAGAGAAGTGAAAAACTTCTGAAAATGCAGTGTCAAACTGTATTCTTGTGATTCGATTTCTGTCATGGTTCTTGAATGTTCAGAGGATTCTTGGTGAAATTGATCACAGCTTCCTTGTATAGGATTTAATGTATTTTATGTTAAGCTTTCTTTTTAAGAAGTAATTTTTAAATATTCACTGTTGACTTTGCTTGGACCGGGAGACTGAACCCGGGAACTTCCTGGGGCCTCTTCCAATCTGAATTGTTCGATTGCTTGGAGTATGCAGTGGTTGTGGTAAGAAAAAAGTGTCACGAGTACAAAAGTAACAAGAACAAAAAGCGCATGATGCATAGCAGCTAATGTAAGAAAAGGTATTAGTGCTACCGTTTTGTTTAGGAGCTCTCTTGACCACTTCAAGTGAATTACTGAACGTGTTCGTTAAGATTGCGGTTTAGGTAACTTGCACCTAGTCTTGAACCAAGCCAGCATCTGGCTGAAGATTCAGTCCCCTTTAAATTGCTCCACTCCCTAAATATCCTCAACTCACTTGCAGTAGTCGCTTTTGAAATAGTTAAGTTCAAGCAGCTGAACATCCTTATCTTCCAAATGCTGTAAATAAATGGATGTAGCGTCTGTCTTTCTGGTTTTCCCTGCTCTCGTTTTTCTTGACCTTGTACGTAGCTGGGACATCCATGTATTCTCCCCTCACCACCAGTCAGAAACAAAGGAGTTTCCAGGGTAGGATGATGAGTTATCTGTGTCATTGTGTTCCCCAAAACTGGTCATCTCTTGTTTTACACCATTTTCTGTACTTTAAAACTCTTCAACAGTTCAGTCCGTGAAACTTCACTTAACATACGCATTTGCTGAGAAAGTCTTGTTTGTGGTAGTCCGCCATTCAAGAAGCTATCATGCTAAAGGATTGCGTGGTTTGCTCATGTCAACATTTGAATACCTATATGTTGGTGATTTCCTCACTAGTAAGGTGTTGGTAATGTCGCTCTTAATGCTTCATAACTGTGAAGTTGAATTACTTACGTGATAGTGAGTCAGTGTTATTGTGAGTGCCAGTGTATGGTATAAAGTTTTATTATCGAAAAAATCTTTGATTCGTCACTTCACTGTTTAGAGCAGTGTTCTATATCAGCTTTTCTAGATAGATGAGCTGCACAACTGCTTCTGAAATGGTCAGTGTGGAGAAAAGCTGTGTGTCTTGGCACTGACTTGCCAGATGATCGCATAAAATATACCTGTGTGGTGCAGTCGAGTGCCAATGTATTACACAGGTGTCCTTTGTCTATGTCTGAGCTATTCCCAGGAAGGTAGCCAGGGTTGTGTTGCTCCTGATAAAGTAATTCGTCACATTTGTGGCCTTTGCATGACTCCAATAAAAGACATCCCACTGGGAACCGGCTGTGGACTCTCTGAACTGTGCTGGAGTCTACATGCGGTCTGTTGACCATGTGTTTAGCACTCTGTTTTGGACCACTGATTTAATGTATTTGAAAGCATGGTATTATCTTAAAACATGATTGCTCTATCAAAATAAACCCAAAAATAGTTTGGGATAATTCTTAGGTTCTATTAGCAATCTGGTTTTACAATTCCACTTTTAGAATTTTGGGATTTCTCTCCTCTTCTGTGATAAGAAACACGCAAGCAAGAGAAGAAGCTGATTGTATGAAGCTAAGATAGAGAGATGTTTTTATTTGGGTTTTTCATTTTGAAGGAATAAAGCAGAGACTAATTTAATCAGCAACATTTATGACTGTTTTGAAGAAGTCTATATGAAAATTACACACATTGAATTTCAGTACAGAAGTTGGTTTGGGACTGGTGATGCAATAGTAAAATGTGTTCTCTAGAACAGTCTGAGAACTTGTGTAAACTGTACTCTTTTGTGTGTAAATGTTAAGATCCTGAGCTTAACCTGCTGAAAAATCCATGGGGTGATTAGGTTTGGTTTTGTTCTCTTTAAAATTTCTATTTCTACTGGGTGTTGAGAGATCTTTGTTAGAGAGTGGACTCATTAACTGTTGTAATACAAAGCTTGATTTCCTAGCTATCTGTCTCAAAAATCAAATTATCAACTGAGAACAAATACTTTGCCTTAAGGAAATGGGTTTTTCGCTATATTGTCTGACAATCCACATAAGCTTTCTTAGGCTTAGTTGTAAAGAAGCATGTCATTTATAGATAAGATAAACTTAAGGTGTGTCCTCACTGGGGAAGGAAGAAAGTGGATCTCTTACTAAGTTAACTTGTAGTAAAATTCTATAAATACAAAGTAAGAGCTAATTTTTTTTTTTTTAATATTACAAAGTTATGTTAAATCTCGCTTTGAGCAACCTGCTCTAGTGAGAGGTGTCCCTGCCCATGGCGGGGGGGTTGGAGCTTGATGATCTTTAAGGTCCCTTCCAGCTCTAACCATTCTATGATTCTATTAAAGCTGCAGGGTTTAATAGATTTAACATGCAACTCTTAACACGCTGCTATTAAAATGCACCTTGGTGCATTTTAAAAACTGAGCATACCTCTCTGTGTCCAGTGGTAAGGCAAGGACATAGGCTATGAAGCAGAGCAGAGACAAGAAGAAAATCCATTTTGGTTTCAAGCTAATTTTCAAAACAACTGTCTTAATTGCAGGCAATGTCTGAAAACCTTTTCTCTGTATATTTAAAAAATACTGAATATGAAATACTTTGTTTAGCTCTAGAACTTATTTTTGCCTAAAGTTATTTTGGAGTTTTTTGTTTTTGGTTGTGGGTGGGTTTTTTTTTTCAACTAAGAGTCTCTTGATTTGGTATTTTTAATTTGGACTCTCATGCTCTGTGCTTTCACCTTGGACCTTTATGTTTTTACCCTGGTGCATGTACCCTTTATGCTTACTTTTTTTTGGTTTGTTTTCTGGTTTGTTTTTTTAAAAGGGGGGCCAAACGTCTGTTATGTAATAAAGACTCTTGAGAATATATGACTATTGTGTAAATGTGTACTGATCTCAGGTATTGAAGTCACACATACAAAAAGGTGATGGGAATTCCAAGGTGGATGTTGTGCATTTCTTCACTCTTCAGCCTTCCAGGAATTCCTGTGAAGCAACTTGATGCCTCTATTGGTTGGAGGAGCAACAACAAACTCACTGTACAGGCAGTGCACAAGTTTTGTAGATAAGATACTCCTTTCAAACTGAATTTGCCTATTTATTTTTATTTTTTTTAATCTTTCTCAATGCTCTGTTGTGCAAACAGTTTTGTTAATCCTGTAGTGCACCTCGATTGCCAGGTTCCAGTACATCTAGGTTTTTATCACTCCGGCAGCAGCACAGGCTGGGAGCAGAGTGTTGCAGTGCATAGCAGCACATCACAAATTACAGACTCTCATCAGTTCTGTGACAGCGTTTGCACTGTGGCTCAGGTAACTGCTGATGAGGAGTTCGCAGTATCCACTGGGCAGTATCTGCTTGTGTGCAGACTCGTGTCGGCTTATTCTGTGCGTCCTGCAAACACTGCTGTTTACATGAGGATGGAAGT
The DNA here is from genome assembly GCA_013400375.1 of Thinocorus orbignyianus. Lineage (NCBI taxonomy): Eukaryota > Metazoa > Chordata > Aves > Ciconiiformes > Thinocoridae > Thinocorus > Thinocorus orbignyianus. The sequence continues at coordinate 115,472 of VXBW01006647.1, read as the reverse complement.
TGTCATTAGTGCTCAGCCTTGAGTTTGACTTCAGTGGTGTATTTTAGCTGCAGTTGTTCTAATACCGATTCCCAGTTTACCAGCTACACTGTTCTATAAGTTAAAATCTTGCTCCATTCTAATACAAATTTCAGTATAGAGCAGTTTTCTATTATTTCTGTACAAGCATTCTAAACTGTTACTGCTGTGAAATTTCTGGCTTGTATTGTTTTAAAACAGTGTTTTCAGAGGCTGAGTGGTAACTTTTAATTTGTCCTACCCCTGCAGCTTTGTTTCTTGAACAACAAAAATGCGTGCAAATACGGAACTTGAGGCAATACACGACAAGCTCATCAGCTGTGGTGTGAATGAAGGAAGCAGAGTGAATGCTTGCAGTATTTCTTTAGGACATAAACTGAATGTTAGAGACCAATCACAGAGTTTTAAAAGTTGTGCAATTTTGGACTCTGTTGCGAGCATGCATATTCCTTCCATGAATTAAGAAGAAAAAAAAACCCAAAATAATTTTTTTACCTCATTCAGACAGGATTCTAAATGACATGTCCTTGTCTGATGGTCTACCAGTAGATAAATGCCGTTAGTGTATCCATTTTTGCCTTTGGTGTTCACAACAAATATATTCCCCCAAATGTCCCAGGCCTCTGATGTTCAAGAGGACTAAAGATAAATCGCTCGTTTCATGTGGTACAGGGAATAAGGTTGCAACAACAGTTCTTCACTTTTGTTTTAAGGAGAGATGTCACATGGAGGATGTTATATAAAATCTGATTGCTTATTGTGTGGAAATACAAGAATTTGGTATCACTTAAGACATTTTCTGGCTTTAAAACCAGATTTCGTGCAAACTACATTTTGAATCCCTCTTACATGACAAGGTTGCTATCTGAATGATTTTCAGAAATGAGGATCTAGAATTTTCAAGCTGAACTTGAATTGTTATCCATTTTTCTGGATTGTGTTTATTTTTGTCTGTGTTATGTTTTCACGCTAACAGTAAATGATGTTAACCATAGATGTTGTTAGTTACTTTCCTGACTTACAGCAAACACAAAATGAAAAACTTTGCATATCTACTTCTGTGTCCTGGAGAGATCAGGATAAGTTACAAGGACTACTTAGAACCTTTCTCAGTTTCCCTCATCTTTAAAGGTATTTTGTTACAATTACTCTCTATCTCAAGGATAAAATAAGGAAGGTTACTTCAGTTCACTGGATTTGCCCAAATATTTTGCCACAGGGACAGTATGGAGTTTGGACTTCTTCTAATGTCCTAATCCAATATCGAGTTCTAAGTAGCAAGCCTACCTCAACTAGATTCAGAATTGTCATTTCTTTTCCATGCACTCCAAAGACTCCCTAGGTGTTTCAGAACTGGAGCTTAAAGGTAAAGTGTTTTTCCTTGAAATTACTGAAATTGCCTTTTTGTCCTCTCTGTCAGTAGTGTCCTTCCACCCAGGTAACAGGTTGCTGCTCATCCACCCCACAGCCAGTAGGTTCTTTGTTAGTGCAGTTTTAGGTCAGACCAGCTTCCTCTGTGGAGTTTCAATACTAACACATACACTGATGCTGATACTACATAAGAGATGACAAAGAGCAAAATTTGGCAACCCCAGGGCCTGAGAAGCAGTAGGACTGTATCCTCCTTTTCAGGTGATTGTCTTAAGGCACACTTTGGGCAATCTGTTCATTTCCACACGACCAAATGATGAATCTGACCCTTTAAAGTCAGACTTCTGTCTTGCATATTTGTTTGCAGTGTACCATTGCCTGAAACAACCTGGCAGAGCCTGAATTTGTTTATCAGAAATAAACAATTACTCAATTACGGGGTGGATGTGTATTTATTTTTATCACTTAAAGCCTGTTCTTTATGGAATTAAGATTCCTTGTTTATTTTTTACTTGGTGTCTTTACAATGAACCTTTTGACAGAGCAGTTTGTATTCCTTTTCTGCTTTGAAGGAACAGCGTGTGTTTCAGTGTCCTCTTTCAAACCTTGCCTGCTGTGTGTGTACCATGTGTGTATGTGTATGTACACGCATGTGGACCAAAGTGATCAGAATTCAGTGTCTCTGGCCATAGCTGAGTGTCTGTTGCCCCTTGACTGTGTGGCATTAGCGCTGCTCAGGGTCCGTATACAGACCGTCCTATCGATTCCTGTGTGATAGGCTTGTGCAAGATTTAGCAGATGGACCTTTTTAAGTTAACAATTTCCTACCTCCTCTCTGTTATTTTTGAAGAAAATTTATTTTTCTGTCCATGCGCTTGCTGTATTACAGAGCAGAAAGCAAAACCAGAGTTATGAATGTTGTTGATCAACAGTGTATTTCTAAGGAATTAGATAACTCTTGAACCACTTGTAGAGCTTCCATTTCACAGCAAGCACATAAATACTGTCATTTAATACGTTTTTCATTGTGAATGCAAGTCTAGGAGTGAAATCAAAAGCTTGATAAAATGATCTGGTAATGAAAATATGCATCCCAACTGTAGTATGCTTGAAAGAGCCAGCAATCTTCTGATGTGTTACAAATTGGGGGCTTTGGGTTCATGCCTGGATTCTGCGTCACCTACTTAGCACGCTCAGAAACGGGCTGAAGTGAGTGTTTTCTAGCTCTCACATAGGAGTAGTACATGCCTTCTTACAAGGAATCTCAAGTTATTCTGTTCTTGGGCTTTTGCTTACTCTATTGTGTCCATCTGCTAAAGTTGTGTCTCTGTGATGGTGGGGTGCAGATGCCCCATGCTGTGGCAGCGGGGCACGGGCAGCCCCACGGGGGTGGGTGTTGTGCTCTGACCCACATTCACCCTGCAAGCTCCGTCCTCTGGCCCTCCTCCAGCCTGCGCCACGCTGCTCCACTTCTGGGAGTCTGCAGCAAATAGGCAAACAGCGCGAAAGCAAAGAGGCTTAGAATCAGGTCCTTCTCTGTGTGTTTTTGTTCTTTTGATGGGATTTGTTTCATCTTGAGGTCCCATCATGCATATAGAGCGAGTAATCATGTAAGATCTGTGGTTTTGTAATGGGATTGAAGGAGAGTTGGAGTACAGCTTAATAGAGGGCATGAATTTGGTGTGTAGCTGAAAACAACAAGGTGATGAATAGGTTTCAAAGAATTATGAAGTTGAATTTATACTGAGAGGAAGCTAAATATGTTAAGGTTTTAGAGATAATTCTAGAAGACCTCTTGATCATGTGGAGTAGTGTCCCAAAACGTCAAGTGGTTTAATCCTTAATTGCAATGTATCATTCCTAGTAGGTGTAAAAATTAGTTACACCTCAGCATGTAGTTTAGTGCATGAGAAGGTTGTGATCTATCCAAAAACCACATTTGTGGTTTTGATATGCATGACTGGTGAGGTTGTGCTCTGAATAATGTGACTGTATTATGGTGTTTAAGAGGACTGCCAAACTTACCAGGTGTATGAGTGAGTTTATCACCCCTTGGCCCTAATAACTACAGTAGATATTAAGAATTTATTCTTAATAGCTTGTTTCAATTTTCTACTTCGTGCTTATGTGAAATCGAAGCACAATGGTATTGTGGGTGTGCCTGAGAGCTGAAACTGGCAGAACCTTTCCCTACAGTTGTGACACCACACAGCTGTTGTTTCTTAGGATGCAATGAAACTGATTTGACATTTTGAAAAGCCAGTTAGATATTAACACTTAAAATAGCCAGCGTGTCCAAAAAGACTGAACAGGTGAAACACGTTGTATAGACAAATTGCTTCCTTTAAAACCTACTTTGTAATTGTGTCTTTCTGTGTGTGGAGGGAGAAACTGAATTGGTTTTAGAACTGCTCTATTGTTTTTACAACTTTCAGGCAGTGGTCTGTATTTGTGCTTGGAAACTATATTTAGTACTGGTTGCGGGGGGTTTCTTAAATATGCTTCTTGCAATAAACTTGGGAGACTTCTGCCTAAGTGTGGAAATTGGTTACATAGATGTATTATAAAAGCTGAACTTTTTTCTTTGCAGGCACACCTGTAGAGACTTCTCCGGAGGAGCAGACAGCCTCTTCTGAAGGTAATTCTTCTTGTGTTCCAACAGTACAAAACGCAGCTCCATTAAACGTATTGCAAAAGATTTCCTTTTTTAAGGTCTCTATGAACCTTTTTCAATCTTCATTTTCTGTATCCTCATACTGCTGTTGTAAGGCAGTGTGGTTATCTGTGGTTATTTACAATTTTATAGCCAGCTGAGCAAGGCATGGAAAGACCAAGTGGTTTATTGAAGGTCATAAAGTGTGCATGAAGCAGGATTTTTAGAATTGAATCTGTATATTAAATAGTGTTGGCAAGCGCCCAAACGTCTGAACTATCTTTGATTAATTTAGTCACCCTGTTTTTCTTTGTTGTTGTTACTGTCAAGATAAATATGTGTCCTTTTTTCCTTTTTTTCCTCCCCCCCTAGGTTCAAATGCTGCTGTTAACATGGAAATTTCAGAATCTGTTGGTAAGATGAGAACTGTTCCATTTCACTATGATAGTGCTATAAAATACTGCTATAGTGCTTTGCTGAATCGTTGCAAACCAAATTGAAGAATACCTTGTTGAGCCTCTGCATTTTTGGTCCTCACTAATTTTTTGTCATATCTCTATACCTAGATTGGGAAAGATGTCATTGAACACTAGTATGTGTTGATAGGTGCAGTTGGATTACTTGGACACTGAAAAAACATCAGCGCTTCATTAAAAAATGAATAAATATTACAAAAAGACCCATTAATATGTGTGAAATGGTGATTAATAAAGGTGTTAAAGTGATCGGTAATATGAGCAAATCAGAACATGGAAATTATATCTTTCTCCTTGTATTTATATAGCTTTTGAGAGAACTTAAAACACTACCCCTCCCCTTTCCTTTCTAAATATATGGTAGCATGTTCTGTCTGAGTTCAAACCAGCATGATGGTTTGAGCGCATCTTCAGATTTGTTTTTTTAGTTGTAAAATTGTTACCTCGTTAAAACAGAAGTCTCTTAATCCCTGTGAATCATAGTTGTCTGATGTCAGCACAAGCTTGTTTGAAAGCTCCTGGAAATAATCATCTCAGAAACAAGAGGCAGTCACCCACTTTTTAATGTAGAAAGATGTTAACAGACTGGATAGTTAAAGTCTTTTGATTGCATCTTGGGGCTGGGGGCTTTTCTCTGTAGTCATTGCTTTTAATTTCATTATCTATGAGAATAACCATCAAACTGGTTAATTTTTAGTGGAAAATGGAGAGACAGAAATGTCTCCGGAAGAGTCATGGGACCACAAAGAAGAAACAAGTGAAGCAGAGCTAGGAGGTGGTCCCACAGGGGATGCAGGGCCTTCTGAAGAAAGTGCTCAGGAAATGATGGAAGAGGAGGAGGAAATACCAAAACCGAAATCTGTTGTAGCACCGCCAGGTGCTCCTAAAAAAGAGCATGTAAATGTAGTATTCATTGGGCACGTAGGTAAGTTGTAAGCGAATATGAAGTAATTGGATATTTGTGTTGTGTATTGCCTTGAACTTGGAGGATTAGAAATTAATCCTGCTCTTTGTTGGAATGTATTACTGGGTCCAGCTCTGGAGTCCTCAACATAGAAAGGACATTGAACTGTTGGAACAGGTCCAGCGGGGGGCCACCAAGATGATTAGAGGGGTGGAGCACCTCTGCTGTGAGGACAGGCTGAGGGAGCTCGGGCTGTTCAGCCTGGAGAAGAGAAGGCTCTGGGGGAGACCTGAGAGCAGCCTTTCAGTATCTGAAGGGAGCTCCAGGAGAGCTGGAGAGGGACTCTTGGTCAGGGAGTCTAGTAATAGGACGAGGGGTAATGGTTTTAAATTGGAAGAGGGGAGATTTAGACTAGATATTAGGAAGAAGTTCTTTGCTGTGAGGGTGGTGAGGCACTGGAAGAGGTTGCCCAGAGAAGCTGTGGCTGCCCCATCCCTGGAGGGGTTCAAGGCCAGGCTGGATTGGGCTTGGAGCAACCTGGTATGGTGGGAGGTGTCCCTGCCCAGGGCAGGGTGTTGGAGCTTGATGATCTTTAAGGTTCCTTCCGACTCTGACCATTCTGTGATTCCATGTGTTCACCGTGTCCTGAGGTTAATAGGAGTGTTCATCCCAATGAAGCTGCTCCGGAAAAGTTAAAACCCTTAAAGATGATCTTTCAGGGGAAGAGTACCAAGGATAGAGTGCTTGTGTTCTCTTGTACACAGTGATGTCTGTGTTCATGATTTTTCAAGTACCTGCTCTCTTGAGTGCTGAAGTGACGTTTCTGATCCAAAGAATGAAATTGGAAAGCAGTGCTCCTTTTCTGCTTGTTTTAAATATTTTTGGAGGGTTCTTATTAGTTGTTATTAAATTCAAAAATTATTCTTAAAATTTAAAAACTGTAGAACTATAAACGATAAATGAATGTATGCAGGGTTAAAAGAAGTGTTTTTTAGCAAAATGTCTCAATTAAATAGCTTCAGCAAGCTTTAGAAACGTCTTAAGTGTCAAAGGTACAGAAGAATTTTTGAATCATGAGGTTTACACTGGATTCTGTATTTTCATTTTTATATTCTCTTACCACCTTAAAAGTACTATAGTTTGTTCCTCAGGTACATTCAGAATGAAGGCACACAAAGTAAAGAGGCAGTGGGCAGATGTATGTCCGACATCAAAGAGCGGCCTGCAGAATTTAGGCACAAGGGAGGAAGGAAGCAGGGAAAGGGATTTTGCAAGAATTTCACGTGCTTTTGCTGGATTGCTGCTTTTTGGTGTTATTTTTTTGTTACGGATAATGCCAAGTTTATATCTATGAAAACAGAATTCTCAAAATTCAGTGTAATTGCATTGACAATGAATTGTTCTAGAAACAATGGAAGCTGAGAGATGCTTAAAAAAACGTAGATTACAATTGAAAAATATGTCTTTGGAAATAAATTAGACTGCTGTTACCTTGTTCATAACTTTTTTTCTTCTCTATGATTTTCTTACAAATTGTGAACAACCTTTTTTTTTTTTTTTAGATGCTGGCAAGTCAACTATTGGAGGACAAATAATGTAAGGAAACTCTTAAATAAAATTTCTCGATTTCTTGTTCTATATTGTGAGTTAAAAATATGCTAAGTAAGATGAGTAGTATTTTCTTTATGACTTTAATCAGCACAGATTAATATTTTTATAATTTTTACATTCACTGTTGATTTATTTGTGGCTTGTCTTTGGAATTTCTCAATTCCAGCAGATCTAATCTTAATCACTACAGGAGTTTCACTCAATGGAAACCTCTAGGCGAAAGTATGTGTTATTAAATTAAAAAAACAGAATGCCTTTCTCAGAAAATGACTGTTTTTCTTCATCATTTTAGAATGCTCTTTGAAACTGCTTTATAGCCTTTGTTAAGCTTTTTCCTTCTTGTGAAGATTAAAAAAAAAATTGAATAGCCTTATTCCCTGATGCTAACATTGTCAGGCATGATTTGATTTCAAAATGTAACATTATAATAGTTAACCTTTTAAGTCTATTAGAAACAGTATCTAGAGACTGCAGTACTCTTATGAGACAAATAAATGGAGCTAGATCTTACAGTTTCTTAAAAGAACAAACAAAAAAAAATAAAAACCCCAAGAAGTGGAAAGCTGTACACAAAGAATTAAATGCTATTCTGCTGATGCAAAGCATTTCTATGATTTTAAAATAATATTCTCAGCAAAAGTGGGAGGCCTTTGTCTTGGCATTTTCATCTTGTTTTGTTTTGACCCAACTGGAATGTTGGAATTGTCATGCTACGTTTAACCTTGTAGTTCATACTAGAGCAAATTAGCATTTTATTATCTGAAGTGTCTGAGCATTCTCCTTTTGTATAAGGAGATGCCTGTTCTTAACGCTCCTAGCAATGTGTTGTGTTCTTAAGGCTTTTGTGGTCTTTCATTTTTGCAGAATATCCCTTTGTTGTAAAGAAAAAAAAATTATGCTTGTACCAACTTTGTCATTAACCCTCTATTTACTGTTACAATTAATTTTCCTTGAACTAAGTAGATCACTGTTATTAGAAGATCAGGTAGAAATATCTGAGAGGAAAAAATGTGAAAGTTTAAATATAATAAAGCTATACGCCACTAGCCTACCTTTCTTAACTGAAAGATGTTTCTTAAAATATCTGTTTCCTTCTTCCATCTGAAAAGACAGAAATAACGTTTTTCTTTACGTTTTAGAAATGTGGAGGGGGTTTGCGGGATATTCTCCTATCACAATTTTTGTTTAATTTTGGAATATTGGATTAGAGTCAGAAATTGACTTAACAGATGTAGTTCCTTTGCAAACCTTGCCTCTGCAGAACACCTCACAATTAGGTTTAAATAAAAGATATTTCTTATACTCCTGCAGGAGTGGTCCTGGTGTATTTTTACGTATCAGATAATGATGTGGGGTTTTTGTGGAGAAAAAAATGTCACTGCTGCTCTCATCAGGCTGTTCCTGTTTTCTGAAATAATCTCTAGGGATTGTATAAATATTTAACTATTTGAAACTATGTTTCTGCTTATGTAAAACTTTTTTTGTTTCTCCACCTCCATCCTCCCCACCCCCTTCTCACCCCCCTAAGGTATTTGACAGGAATGGTTGACAAAAGAACGCTTGAAAAATATGAAAGAGAAGCTAAAGAAAAAAACAGAGAAACATGGTATGAACTTATTGAAGATAGTGGCGTGCTTTTCTTTTTGGGAGGAAAAAAATGGGAGAACTGCATTTTAGTCTCTGTCCCTGTAGCACTGGCTTCCTGTTGGAATGGGTTTTGAGTGTGGGGGAAGGAATCTCTTGTTTTTTTCCAGTATTTCTTTAACTATACAAAACAACATGATTCACATTGGAACAGGTTTTGCTGCCTTTTTTTTTTTTCCTTTTTATTTTCTTTGTGCTAGTTGAGTGCTTTACGTTCCGATGCTTTGGTAAGCCTAGTTGTCTGGTAAAAAGGAATACAAGCCAGACACTTGTCTCAGGTAGCTCTTGGGGTCATTCTATCTGTATGTCATTTCACTTGTAAACAGCAGAGAGGTGTCTAAGGGGGAGAGATCAAAGCTCTCAGTTTGGCAGACATGAGAAAAGAGCAAGTGGATAGTTTTGACTGTAATGTTTATTTGTATAAAAATGAGGTATAATTGATCTTCTTTCTGGAAGCTTTCCGTTTTTAGCTGTGGTGGAGTAAGTTCAAAGGGAAAAGAAGCAGCTATAGACTTCCTTAGGGATAGAGCGGTGATGGGGCAGTCAACAGGTGGGCATGGACCTGAACTAATTGTATGGTCTGTGAGGGGGAAAACCGAAAGGGTCATAGAATCACAGAATGGTCAGAGTTGGAAGGTACCTTAAAGATCATCAAGTTCCAACCCCCTGCCCTGGGCAGGGACACCTCTAGAGCAGGTTGCTCCAAGCCCCATCCAGCCTGACCTTAAACACTTCCACATACATTCTTTTTACCAAAAAATCATCATCCTCCTGATGCGAGTTGACCACAGTAGTAAGTACTTCAGGACCTTCCTCAAAAACTCTGGGCACCTCAAAAAACAGATTTCTTCCTCCTCCTCTTTTAGAGAGTGACTTGCAGGAAGTGTCTCCTTGAATGCTATTTTTATTCTTTAAAATATGTCACAATATACAACAGAAAGTATGAGGTACCTCTGTGTCATTATGAAAGATCCTGTCAGCTAGCTTTGTATGTTGAGAGTTTTGACATTTCAGCAGTTTTTACTCTGTTTGACAAAATTCTGTGCTGTAGTGCAGAGTTGATGTTTCAGTTATAAATGCATCTTTCCCTGAAAAAAAACCAAGCCCTACGTGCAAGAACATCCCATCCAGCTACCACGCATAGATTGCTTCTTGACTTGAGTTAGCTGAGTAAAGCTTGGCTGAAATCTTCCAGAAACACAGGTCATGATTACAACACGTACGACACACACTGGTACAGACCAAAAGCCATCTAGTATCTAGAGCTTGATGAGTGAGAAGTGGCTACTGCCTGAGGAAGACTGTGGTTATATATCCAGCATTCCCAGTGGTTGGTGCTTTCTCTGATTTGAGGAACCTTGAGCTGGAAAGGACAATTTTTTGTTTAATAAACCCTGACACTCCCTCCTTGATCACAGGTCAGCTGAGTTAGCAGTGTCTCTTCAGACCAGATCCAGTCAATAGAAAAGAAAAGCTAAAGATCTTTATAAGCTGGTATTAACAATGAAAAATATGGGTATGTTAAACTAGTTCAATATAGTTATTACTACTTTTCTTCTCCATAGTGAGAGTGTAATTTTTTTTCTTTTCTGTTCACCAATTTTCACAAAGCCTGAAGGAGCTGAAGAATCTTTCTTGTGAAATTTCAGTTCATCTGTCTAACTAAGTTCTAACTTTTTTTCCAGTGGGATAACATAATTAGGAGATAGGATCAAAGTATCAAAAATGGTGGGAATAAAGGTGGTGTCTGTAGCCAACTTATGTTTAATATGTGCAAATAAATGAGAACTAATGATAATAGTTCTCATGATACAAATATGTGCATATCGGAACTAATTCTTTATTACATTATGCTGAGAAAGAGGAATTCTTTTCCATTTCATCCAGAGGTGTTTTTCAAACTGAGGCAAAGCTTGAAGTATTTGAGGTTAGATCATACCTGGAGAACTTAGTAACTGAAAAGTGGTTTTTAGAATTATATCCTTCTAGGTGTGTGAGGGAGAGCTGACACTGAGCACTACAACTCACTATATATACAAACAACATTCAGTAAAAAGTCACAGTTGGTCTTGGAAATGCTGAAGTTCAGTAGTGCAAAGGTGGTTAGAATAGTTAGTGGGGGGGAAAAAAGACAGTTTATGGTGAACGAACCATCATACATAAATTTACTAAAAATAATACAAAAATGGACTATTTGGATTGGTTATTAATTCAATTTTTTTTTTTT
>VXBW01006647.1:90482-104562 GCA_013400375.1 Thinocorus orbignyianus | reverse complement strand
TTTTTTTTTTTTTAGGTCCCTTTCATGGGCCTTAGACACAAATCAAGAAGAAAGAGACAAAGGTAAAACAGTAGAAGTGGGTCGTGCCTATTTTGAAACCGAGAAGAAACACTTCACTATTTTAGATGCTCCTGGACATAAGAGCTTTGTTCCAAATATGATTGGTGGGGCTTCTCAAGCTGATCTTGCTGTGCTGGTAAGGACAAATCAGATTCTTTTATGTGGAATTAAGCTTTTGGGGGTTATTTTTTGTTTGCTTTCTTGCTCTTCTGATTAGTTACAGTGGGCAGAATTTTCAAATATTGAGTCTACCAATTTGAGTGGGTCTTGCAGTAACTTAACAGCTTCGAAAATTGTGCACAAGCAGCATGTGATTTTTGTGCAGAAACTAATGCAGAATATTGAAGATGCACCAGTGTGTTTTGAAAGCTTTTACCAGTTGACTACTCAAAGTTATTTCTGAATAAGACAGTATTATCGTCAGTTCTTCTGTTGTGAGAATTGTAGAACTTTTGTTAAAATCTCTCTATTTTTAATTAGGTTATTTCTGCAAGAAAAGGAGAGTTTGAAACTGGATTTGAGAAAGGTGGACAAACAAGAGAACACGCCATGTTAGCAAAAACAGCAGGTGTAAAACATTTAATAGTTCTTATTAATAAAATGGACGACCCAACTGTAAACTGGAGTAATGAAAGGTGAGTTTAATGTTATCAAAAAAATCTTTGTTTAAAAAAAAGCTTTATTAAAAGATAGGAATTATTTTATTTTAGTCAGTAATTTTTTGCATACGGTTTTTGCTGAAAGAATGGTGAACTGGTGGACTAAAGACAGGGATTATCAAAATTGTGGGGAAAACAGACTCATTGTACGTAGGACGGAGCCTCTCAACTAAGCTTCAAGTTCTGCATTGCTTTAAAACATTCACTTCAACTGTTTGGATCTGTGCAGCCATACTGAACACGTCCATTCGTTCTGATAGTTTAATTGTTGGTTTGAAAACTTTCTACTAAACCTAAAAGGAGTTGACTCTGTTTTCAGTAGTTTAGTTTGCCAGATTCTTGATTGCTTGGCCACATTTCTGCTAAACTGCAGCTTAAATTTGGCAAGAACAGCATTATCCTGTTCACCTTGTGTTATTTGGAGTTGTTCTTTTATGATAAGCTGAATCAAATAAGCAAATATTAAAGTGGTTTGTAATTACAGTCTGAGAAGGAGGAAGGGAAGGAATCTTGCAATGATACAGGCCAGATAAAAATAACTAGAGAGTCAATATATAATATTTAAATAACTAATAAAAGGGACTAAGTTATTGTTTTCTACCTTAAACTGAAATGTTGCTAAAGGATTTTGATTTTCCTAGGTGTCAAAATTTAGGTCTTTTTATGGTTTCTGTCACATCTTTCTTCTCACCTCATGAAGGTAGATGCTAAAAAGTCTAACTTAGTCCTTGCCTGGAGATACTTGTGTAATGACTGGATAGTTTTCTTGTACAGTGTAATAAGAGTTGTCAGACAACTTGCTGTGCTGTCAAGAGCATGAAAAGTTTTTGTGGCAAGTTAGGAGGGACTACGCAACCATACAACGTCAGCCTAGTTCACTAAGAGAAGGCGGCCTGCCCAATTGTGCTTTCTTGGGCCTGCCCTGACCTTCTGACACTATTGAAATGGACTGAGGGGAAAAAATATGATAGAAATAAATAGCATTAAGTCTTAGGAAATTATGTAGGAGCTTAGGGAAGACCAGGCCACAACTAAAGTGAAAGACTGCAGCATGACCTTAGTAACTGGCTGCCCTATCCCTGGAGGGGTTCAGGGCCAGGCTGGATGGGGCTTGGAGCAACCTGGTATGGTGGGAGGTGTCCCTGCCCAGGGCAGGGGGGTTGGAACTCCGTGATCTTTAAGGTCCCTTCAACTCTTAACTATTCTGTGAACTATCTGCTTAGTCCCTTCCGCTATCTTGGCTTGGATCTCCTGCTTAAAAGCCGATAGAGCATGTGCTGCAGTTTACCCAGCCCAATGATTGAGGGATACAGGGACAACTGATGGTACTTTATCAGCAGAGGAATGAGGGAGAATAAACAATACCAAGTTGTGCTGGAAGATTGGGGAGAAGATGCAAGTAGGCCACTAATCTTTGTTATGTTTGCTTGCTGTTCACAGAATTACTTCACTGATGAAAATTAGATGTCTGGTTTTCTTGTTGTTTGGTGTGTTTTTTAAAGCATGGTATTATTTTATACTGGAATAACCGAAACTTATCTTGAGCTGCTTGTCATTTTAATAGATATGAGGAATGTAAAGAGAAACTGGTGCCATTTTTGAAGAAAGTTGGCTTCAATCCCAAAAAGGATATTCATTTCATGCCCTGCTCAGGACTGACTGGAGCAAACCTTAAAGAACAGTCAGAATTCTGTCCTTGGTATATGTACGTATCTTGAATTGAACAACTTTGTATATTTGCTGCGTTTCAAGAAAAGTAAATGTTACTGTGAAGCTTGGAAGAACTGCAGCATGGTGTAATGCAGCTGTGTTCTAAAGTGCTTGAGGAAATGGGGTTCTGTTGTAGGGCGATGAGAACACAGCCATGCAATGAGCCAAATAAAAGCATTTGCTAACTGATGATTAAAGTTAGTAGGCTCTGTAATAGCATGAGCAGTATTCTTTAGCTTTGCAAGTTTGAGTGCCATACTAGATTTTGAATTTTCCAGTGATGCTGCAGTTGACATGTTGATAGAATGAGTAATTGATGTGCAGTTGATACTTAGTGACACGCCACATCTCTCCCTGGATGTCATGTTTTCCGATATCATTCATGGCAGTTAAAAGAGATGAATGAGAGCCATGTTGGGACCTAGCTTACAGTTTTCTCTTTCCAAGCCATGTTACACATCTAGCAAGATTCTTGAAGGAATAATTAATTTGTATAAAATATGACTGTGCCATAACTTCCAAACTACATGCAGTTCCTGGACATTACTTTGTGTGTTAGGGCAAAGTGCACACTAATGATGGGAAGTTATGATAGATTTAACTGTCTTAGAAGTCACTGTTCTTAATGATGATAGAATGAAAATCATTCTTTTTGTTGGACTGCATTTATTCATTCTGAGTAATTGTTAAATAGAAGGGTGCTCACAAAATTGAAAAAAATGCCTTCTGCTCTTTTAGTGGATTACCATTTATTCCATACCTGGATAATTTGCCAAACTTCAACCGTTCAGTTGATGGACCAATCAGGCTGCCAATTGTGGATAAATATAAGGTACAGATTAAAATAATAGGGTTGCAAGTATAGATTGACTGTTGTCAGAAAGCAGTAAATGGACTAATTTTAGAGCCTTTTTTTTTTCCTTTGATATGTCTACATTTCCAACTGAAGAATAGAGGTGGGGAGGGGAAGTAAATTATTCTGGCATTACATGAGACTCTAACTGTAATCTCTCATGAGAACAGTTTCCAAAACATTAAGTATAGTGGTGCTAAATTACTTCATAGGGTTAAGTAATCATGCTTAGAGTTAAGTCATAAATAGGGTAGACTCTTTAGAAAAATGTTTCCGATTTTGATGTAATAATTTCTTTCTGTGGAGGATATGGGCACTGTGGTCCTTGGGAAGCTGGAGTCGGGCTCTATTTGCAAAGGACAACAGCTTGTGATGATGCCAAACAAGGTATGGTAAGGTTTAGATATTAAAAAATGTTACTACCCTAAGAGCTTAATTCTTAAAGATTACTTTAAATCAGAAATACATCTATTGCTCAGTCGAATGCAAATAAGCTTTCATTACCTGGGTGATGTTTCCAGGGTGAAGGTCGGGCAGGTGTGTGTTTATACTTCCTTAGCATTTAGAACTCTGGTTGCGTTTCAGTTTTTAAGGTATTTTAACAGACAGTGGCTTTTCATAAAACTGCTTAAAACACATCTGTCACCCGTGTTATTTTGGGGGTGGAAAGATTCATCAATTACAAATGGCTTTTAAATGTATTCAGTAACTGGACAGTGGTTTTGATGACAAACGGTTTTTTTTCCTCTTTTTTTTTTTTAATTACTTGGGTAGCTAATGAGAGTTAAGCTAAAATTTCAGTAAGAACATTAGACCATTTTCTGAAACTACTCCTTTTTTTAACTTCTTTGCCTTTCCAATATTTATTTTCTGTTGATATCTAGTACTGTCAGATACAAAAATCAAAAGAGAGGTGGCAGTGTACAGGAACAGTAGGAAATACCTTTTGGTGTTTGCTTGGAGTGTGTTGTTCATTAATATACATTTGGTATTTTTTATCAAAGATTTCTCCAAGAAATTTTGTAGAATGTTAGGATTCTAGGGCTTCCTGGATTGTGTTAGTATTCGGACTGTTGTATTTTGAATGTAATGAGTCTGTACAACAGTGTGGCTTTTGCATTCTTCTTAAATAACGTGTCCATTATATGTCTCATCTTTTCATAAGTTTTAAACTCATTTCACTTTGAGAAATAGTGGATATTTTTGAAACTTACTTTCCATTGAATATGTAGTATAGAATTATATTAAAATACATTTCATTAAATATGCTGTTTTACATACTAGTAAGTCATAATTCAAGTATTCTAAATGTTGTGAAGCTTACAGAACCTAATATAATGAATTTAAACTTTACTGGAATTATTTATTGAAATCTTGTTGTATTAAAATGATTTTCTAGCAGACTAGAATATTGACAATAGAAAACTGCATTTTTGCTTTCTTTAAGCACAATGTGGAAGTTCTTGGAATCCTTTCTGATGATGTAGAAACTGATTCAGTAGCCCCAGGTGAAAATCTAAAGATCAGACTGAAGGGAATTGAAGAGGAAGAGATCCTTCCAGGATTTATTCTCTGTGATCTCAACAACCTGTGTCATTCTGGACGCACGTTTGATGCCCAGGTAGAATAACTGGCATTTAATTGCTGTATAGATGGGTAATAAGGATTGAAGTATTTTGCTTGTGTTTCACCAAATCTAAATTTCAGTAGTTTGATGATTCAGTTCCGGTTTCTTGCCCACTATCATATCTCTAAATTGACAATAAAGTAGATACCTAAGACTCTGAAATTAATAATTTCAGTTTTTAAAATACTGTTTGTTTTGAATGTAACTTCACAACGAAGGTTTTATTTCGTATAATCATGAAAGCAAGATATTGTCAGGCCAATTCTTCAATTTTATGCTTTCATATTATAAACAACCTAGTTGCTTATAAATTTCGTTATTTTCACAGAAATTTGTTACAGGTGTATTTTTCAACTGTACTTTTTAGTACAGTTCTGTGTTTGGCTATTCTGTGCTCTTTATAATGGAAACAAGGAAAAATGCACTTATTCTTAATTGTTTTACAGATAGTGATAATTGAGCACAAATCCATTATCTGCCCAGGTTATAATGCCGTGCTGCACATCCACACCTGTATCGAAGAAGTTGAGATAACAGTAAGTGCCCTTTTAAGTTGTGATGTGAATGTAGACAACCCACTTGTTGGGATAAGAAGTTCTATCATGATGCACATCTATAGAGCAGCTGACACAACAGAGCTGCAGCCTTGAATGGAATCTGTGGTCAGTCCCATACCGTAACAAACCCGGCTGTAGCTGTTAGCGTAAGCCTTCTGAAAAGCGTGGTTAGTCATGATTGACTTTCTCATGTAGTAAATCTTAGAAGGTTCTCCTTGTGAATGTATTTCCTTTCTTAGACCACTTCAGTTTTGTATGTAAACATATAACTCTTATTTTAGCACTCACAGTTATTAATTTTTTTTTTTTCTTCTACAGGCCTTAATCTGCTTGGTAGACAAGAAAACAGGAGACAAAAGTAAGACACGGCCCCGTTTTGTGAAACAAGATCAAGTATGCATTGCCCGTTTAAGGACAGCAGGAACTATCTGCCTTGAGACATTCAAAGATTTCCCTCAGATGGGTCGCTTTACTTTAAGAGATGAGGGTAAGACTGCTTCACCAACAGTTAGTGCTGCAAAAATACAGTTCTTTGAAATAGGGGACTGTGCATGGCAATGAGGTATTAAAACGCTGGTATCTGGTGGAAATCACTATCTGGGTAACAACAGAAAAGTAAATCTAAGCAAATCGTTGTCATTATGCAGAATTCTGGCTAGGAACAAAAAGAGAGGAATAATGTACAGAAATGTGTGCTGTGAAACAAAAGGTTGAATTTGAAAATCTGCGAGCACTGTTTCCCTATTGCGTCCTGGAGTGTCCACCTCCATTATGAATACCATCGCCTCTCTATTTAAAGTTAGGAGAGAGAAGGTGGGATTGTGTGTTGGGCTTAAACTCACACTTACCCTGGTAAAGCTTATAGATGTGTGGGACATACTTCAATTAATTTTCTTTACAAGCAGTAAACAGATCTAGGAGAACGATTCTGCCTTGCCTTCTGCTTGGANTGTTCCACCAGGTCCATGTCCTCTCTCTGTTGAGGACTCCAGAGCTGGACACAGGACTCCAGATGGGGTCTCAGGAGCTCAGAGCAGAGGGGGACAATCACCTCCCGCGACCTGCTGACAAAGCAGGCTTTCCACAGCCCACATTGTATTCCTTGCCTTGAGAACAGCAGTTTTACGATTTTGAAGATTGTGTTGTGCTTTTTAAGTACACTGACAATTTCATTCTACAACACCACGATTTATTCGCTGCATCATTTCTTATATTGTGGAGAGCCTGTGTTTTTGGGAGAAGTTTTCATGTTGTTAGAGGCTTACACATTCTGTTAACAATGTATGTAACTGTACTGTTTGTCTCCTTGGTTTAGGTAAGACCATTGCAATTGGAAAAGTTCTGAAATTGGTTCCAGAGAAGGACTAAGCGTTTTTCTCAATGACCCCCGCACAATACTGTGAGGAAAATCGACTCTGCAAAAGCCTACTTCACACCGCCTTCTTATTTTCTGCCCATTGATAAACTCCCCATATTTTGCAAAGACAAATTTCACAGCAAAGGTCCACATTATGTCAGCTTTCTCATATTGAGAGCTCTGCTATGCCACTGTTGAATTTTCCCAAAAAGAATTTTTTTTTTCTCCCAAATTCTGCTTCCTTGGAAAGATTCGGCAATAGCTTTGTAAGTGATGTGGACATAATTGCCTATAATTACGAAAATCTAAAGGATTTTTAATGTTTAATTTCCCCCAGCATATATATTAAGACCTCTTTTTTCCAGGCAGATCATTCAGAGTGTGCGAGTGTGTGTGCACATGTTACAAAGATGACTACCATGTTAATAAACTATTCGATTTGAAATCTTTTTCGGTATTTGAATTGCTTTTGAATAATGTTTTTTATCCAGAGGTAGCGCAGTTGCATTAGCTTTTTAACTTCCCGGTAACCGCGGTGTTTGGTTACTTGGACTTTTCTAAACTCCTCAGCCTCCTCACACACACAGTTTTAAACGAGGCAATTGGGCACTCAACCAAGTTTGTATTACAGTAATTAGGTTTGCCCCTTCCCTTTCTTGAATGCATTCTTAAAATGAAAAAACATTCATGCAAATGTGGCACCTTCATTAGCTTTACGTTTGTTAATATCTTTGGCAAATTTAGGTTGACTTCACTTCATTAGTAGACCCAGGAAGTCAGTTTTGAAGGTGAGAACTACATACTGCCTCTATAAAAATTCAGCATTGTTAAATTCTTAACTGCAGAAAATGCTAACAACCAGTAAATCAGTGAAACTTGCAAAAATAAGAGAGTTTGTGGCAATAGTTCCTATTAGTATTTATAAGAGCTGCATTTTGTGGGAGAACTGGGCCAATTAAAAAGTGCCAGTTATATAAGTTACTCAGTTCACCCTGTCTTTAATTCAGAGGGCTGGATAATCCTTGCTGTTTTAAAGATCAGTCTGAACTGAGAGGGAGAAAGACTTATTTAAATCCCTAAGAGTTTGCACATACTGAAATACGGGAGGGTCAGAACCAAGCACAGTCTGTAAATTTTGCATATCAAAAAGCAGTGTAAGCTTATGAGGACCCAGGGAAGTTTTCCTTGAGAAATTAAAGCAAAACTGATTCCAAATAAAGCTTACTCAGTACAACTTGAAGGAGCTGCATAATTAAACCCTATTTAGCTGCACTTTGAAAATGGACTCTCTACAATTGCTGTCTTGATTCTAACAATTAGGATGAAGGCTAATGGATTCTTTCTCGTTTTCATTTCCCAGAGTGTTAGTAGTAAGTATTAAAAGGTATCTTCAGAGCTTCTTCAGAATGTCTTAAGCTAAACGTTTTCAGTTGTACAATTATGGCGAGCCCATCTCCTTTCTCAAAAGTTCACAGTCTAGTGACTGTATCTGAATTCACAGATAACTCAAAACTGAAACAGATTTACCTTTTTTGGGATTTTTTTTTGTTTTGTTTTGTTTGTTTCTTCGTAACTGTGGAACTCCCATTCATTTCACTTACAGCTACATTGTATGGACAGAAGAAGTTAATTGTCCTTCAGTTTCATATGACTACACTTGTAGCTACCGTAATGCATGGAATTTAAATAAATTTTATTATGTCTGCAAATCTCTGGGCTTTTATTTTTTTGGTAAATCGGAGTTTAGGAGTAACTTCTTTTTTTTCTCCCTACCAAGTGAACAAACATCACAGTTCCTTGGATCTTAAGAAATTAAAGCCAAGTGTTCTTGATTGACTTAAGATTTCCACGTATCTGACTGCTTTCTTGAAGTAAGCTCGTGGATTTAAAATTTGCAAAGATTGTTATTGGAGAATACTTACATTTAGATTCTTAAATTGTTAAACTTTTCAGTCCTTTAAAAAGCATTTTAAATGCATCTCAAGACTACATAATGCTCCAGCAGAATTTTTCCCCTTTTGAGCAAACTTACCAAAAGATTCTGAGGCCTCATTATTTTGAGGCTGGACTGAGTATTATTAAACTGGAAAATCATCTGCTGGGTTGAAATACCAGGCTTTGCATTTCTGTTACTCATCCCGTCTAGTGCATGTGATTACCATTTCTGTAAATCTAGTTAACATCACCGTGTCTGTGAAGGGAGTCTAAATTATTTAAAATTCATTAACGGAATCTGCATTATACAATTAAAGATGTTGCTAGCCTGTAGGAGGGTTTTTTTTATTTGGGTATAAAATATTTGCATTCACCAGTTTGAAAATATGAGGCGTAAATCTACACAAATTGACTGCATTTTAGGTAGAAGTGTTGGAGAGTCCTGAGATTACATCTCGACTGTTTCATTTCATCTCCATTCTATATTTTATAGTCCTGTTTTTACTACTGAGTACAGCTAAATCTAGATGAAAGGAAAAAAAAAAAGATAATGTGGCTTTGAAATAAATACTCTTTGCTGATTCACTGATGTAATAATTTTTTTTTAAATGACCATTTTGAATCCTTCCTTCTGTGGTGCGCTGCTTTGAAGATGGAAAAAAAAGAAAGGAGCTGTGCAACCACAATAGTTGAAAGGAAGGAAAAGGAGGAATAAGGAAAAAAGAAAGAAAAGTTGGATTGAAGGTAGAGGAACCTGGGAGCACTGCCCCTGTCACTCTGCTGGGCTGTGGTACTGGCAGGGTCGTCCTGGGTCCTGGTGTGGCTGTAACACACCAGCAAAACCGTGAGCGTGTTTCTGAGAAAAGGAGGGATTTGGGCGTTTTCCCCCTCCAGGACAGTGACATTTACAGTGTCCTGTGTGTGCAGTGCCTGCTGATGGGAATCACAGCTGTTCTCCCTGATTGTTGGCCAAAGTTTTTAGTGTAGGTATGGCTTTAAGTGTGTAGCCATGATGTAACTTATAAAGATATAAATTAAAATTCTATAAATTAAAACCTTGTATGTCCTTGAACAGAAAGTCTTTGGTATATGTAACAATAATTAAATGTTAAAAAAAAAATAATCCAAATGTGCAGCAGTACTAACTGTTTTGCAACTGGAAAATAATTACTTCTTTCTGCAAGTTACAAGGAGTAAAGCACACTTGATGGAGGAATGGGGCCACCGATCAGTTGACTAAATTGCCATCAACGACCTACTTGAAGCCACTGCAGCCACCTTGGTCATCTTTGCAGACAGTCGGGAGCTGATCCATAAACACGATGGCAGCGGTTTCCTGAGACACTTTTTCTGGTACTAAATTGTATTCTTGATGATGGTGTGATGGCGCTGTAAGAGAAACGGCTGCTTGAAGGAGGTTTATCCATGGGGATATTTGCTGGTTGTGAATTTTATGCCCCTCTGCAGATTTATTTTTCAGTGGCATAAAAGCCCAGCGAAAATTGCTCAGTGAAGAACCTCTGTTTCAGACTACTTATGGCACCAGGCCATATGTTAAAAAATATGTTAATTATGAGAAATGTGTTTTTATAAGTGTTTATTACTGAATATTACCCAAGGAAAGAGATTGTTTCAATGTCCCAAGTATTTCATTCTGTATTATTCTGGCTTTTTGGTTCTTAACTGTTTAAATGATAATGTTAAAGCAGATGAAATGTACTCCAGACAAGACTGTTTTCTTCCTGAACTGATACTTAAAGGCTCTTCCTTACTCTGCTGTTTTTGTATACCCTATAGAGGATTTGGTAAAGAAAAATATACCAACAAAACTGGAGTTACTACTGAAGATTTTATATTGTGAACCTGTTTCTTTCCTTGTGTTTATTTTAACACACTATAAACCTGACAAAATACTTCGTTATCTCTGAAGCAATGCTAGAAAGAAGTCTAGTCTTAATATAAAATGGAAATTTATGTTAACAGACCTAAAGTCTAGTGTGTGTATATATAACTTTTAATAATACATCTCCTTTCAGTGCCTTTTCTTCCCAAAAAGTCTCAACTTCCAACATGAATTGGATTTTTCCATATCTCCCCTCAGTCACATACACCTAAAAAAGTCCACGTATTTCTGGATAAGAGGGATAAGACCTATGACAGACCAACTGTTGAATGAAAAAAAGGTGCTTGAGTCTGTTCCTGTCTTCTGTTAAGCCTGTGGAACTGATGGTAGGCAAAGGAAATCAGAAAACTTTGCAGCTTCTGTCTCACAGACAGGTGGGTGCCTCTGTGCTTCTGAGCAAGCAGTCTTGGAGTAAGTGAGTAACTTGCACTTTCAGCACTTAATTAGATCACAGCTAGAGGCTTGCTCTGGATTGCGGAGGAAGACAATGTAAAGAAAACTAGTGCTTGAACTCCAGATCTAGCCAGGAGGTTCTCTTCTGAGATCTCTTTTGCAAGGGACAACTAACTCCTGGTTTAATTTCTACATATTCTTTTTGCTACTGTTGTTACAAGAAGTGCACTCCTAGAGACCTGGGGTTTTTAACTCTGCCATCAAGTAATCTGGAGGAACACAAGCCTGGCACTGGAGCTGTTGGGATGCACTCTAATGGAATCTTAAAGCCCAGTTTACAGCAGAAACAATTGCCACTTGTACATCCCTTTTGCTAGGAGGAAATATAAAATTAGGGATATATAGAAACATCCTCATAAAAAAGTAGTGAGAATGGCTGGCAATTCTGCAATTTTAAGTCTTAGCATTTAAATAAGTGCAATTAATGGCTCAAGGGAAAATACATACTTTCCTCTTCTGACAAGGTTAAATAGAGGGCTACAGCAGAATGTTTAGTGTGCAATAACACTGAAGAAGGTAACAAACCTCATTTCCCTTGTAAGAGTGACTATTATTTCTGAACTTGCTAAATTAAAAGCACACTTTTTATATTCATTGCATGCTGTATTACGCTGAAATATCCAGAGATTAACTTATTTTTCCAAGACAGCTCTCAGCTATGTCAAACACCTTTCAAGAGAAATTGATCATACTGGGTCATTTAAATCACATCTAAAATTTAGTTACATCAGACTTAAAATGTTGCAGAAAAAATGCATTAATAAGTGAAAAAAAAAATTTAATTTGAGTCACTATGAATAGTCTCTCTAGTTTTATCCTAGTAATGCTGTGCTGACCCAGTACAGCCAGGCTTCAAACACACTGTTCAGTCATCCCTTACAAGAGCAGCCTGGCTTATTTTCAGAGACATTCCAGTCTTCTGACTTTTTCTGGTTTGGTTTAACATGACACACTAATATGTTGATGTTTTATTAAAACACGGCCTGTCTCCTAGAGATAGGAGTGAGGCTAATACAATGATCAGATTATAAAACACCAGAGCTAATATCCACTGCGGAAAAGATTTTAATGAGTCTGCCCGGTTTGTCTCCTCTGCATGTTCCCAGCCTGTTAGTAATGTCTCTAGTCAATACTCCATACAACTGCCTGGCAGCAAAGCATACCTTTTCTCAACCGGTTTCATTCATTTTGTTCATTTGTACAAATCACACAATAGAAAATTAAGACTTCCATTTTCCAGGATTACTTTTTTTTCACTCACTAGTATCAGTGTATGACCATCTTGTTCTTTCCTGGGGAAGTCTTGAAGCTATCAACTATTCTTGTAGAATAAAAACATAAATCATTACCAAAAAGCAGCTTGCCAAGAGACTATTTTAATTCCTTTCTCTTTGTACTGGCACACAGACAGAGCAACAAATTTGGTTGGAAGACATCTGATGAGAAGGAATAAAGCTGTAACTTTATTTATTATATTATTTATTGTAACATAAAGGCAAAGAGCAAGAAAAATTCTAGAGAAGAGTGAATTACTAGAACTCCTAATTTCGGGTGTATTTAATCCCTGGTTCTGCCTTGCTGCGTTACCAGGTGGCAGCTCACCCTTGTGATGAGTGCGGAGAGCCCAGCGGTGCCACAGCACATGCAGCTCTGGATGAGGCCAGAACAGGCCCCGGGGGTGGCAGAGCAAGGCACTTGCCCCGTGTGGGGCTGGATGGAGTGAGCGTCCCGCAGCTGGGACACTGCGTGCAGTCAGTCGATGCGTTCCTGAGCTGCAGTGGGGGCGCAGCAGCGCAGCCTCTACTATTCACACATAAGGAAGAAATGTTTTGGCATGTAATAATCAGTGGTAGCCTCAATTGCAGTGACCTGGGAACAGCCAAGTTCAAGATGCTGAGAGGTGTGTGAGGAAGATGCGTGGCAGAGCACAGCCCCTGGACTTCAGGAGAGAGACTTTGGTTTATTCAGAGAATTGGTAGGCAGGATCCCACAGGAGCAGCTCTGAAGGGCAAAGGAGCTGCAGCAAGGTCTTTAAGGACAATCTCCTCTGACAATGAAAACAATCCCTCCTGATACTCAGGAAAACAAGGACATTTAGGAGACTAGCTTGGTTAAACAGGGAATTTATGACAGCACTCCATGCAAAAATACAGTAATACAGGAGGTAAAATCAGGAACAGGCTGCAAAGAAGGAATCTAGAAATATTGCTCAAGCATGCAGGGATTGTCTTAGAATAAAAGCTCACCTACAACTGAAACAAGCCAGCACGTCACCGTCCACCAGAAGAACTTCTACTGCGACTGTAGCAGCAAAAGGCCAAACAAGGACATGTGGGATGATTGCTGAGTGGGGCAAGTGATTTGGGGTCCAGTTGGGCTGCATTCAAGGATGGTGAGAGCTGGGTGAAGTCAGAGCAAGACTCTGTCACCTTTAAAAGGAAATCGAGGGAGAGTTGCAATGACTGGAGAAGAGCAACTGTTCCACCACCTTCAGAAAACACCAAGAGGAGTATCTGGGAGCCACGGACCAGTCATGCTGATT
Organism: Thinocorus orbignyianus; assembly: GCA_013400375.1. Lineage (NCBI taxonomy): Eukaryota > Metazoa > Chordata > Aves > Ciconiiformes > Thinocoridae > Thinocorus > Thinocorus orbignyianus. The sequence continues at coordinate 90,906 of VXBW01006647.1, read as the reverse complement.
TGGTCGCTGGAAAAATCATTAAGTGAGTCCTCTTGGAATACATTTTTTGGCACATAAAGGAGGTGCCTGGGAACAATCAGCACAAATTGACAAACTGTATCATCTTGACCAACCTAATTACTTTTTATGACGAAATGACCAGATGTGCAGATGAGGGGAAAGGACTGGGCGGCATTCTCTTCAGCTTCAGCACAGCTCTCAACAGTTTCCCACTATCTTCTTGTAACCTGAACATTCTGGTCCGGGTGGGTGCCCAACACGGTGCCTGCCTGCTGGTGAGACAAGCAGCAGGGTTGGTGTTGAATGGAGGAATGAGGCTGCAGTACGGTGTGAGGGTTTGCTTGGCATAACCAGGCCGCTCTTAGGACGAGTGTGAGTTAGCAAACAGTGCGGGTTCTTGTTCTCCTGCCCTGCCGCGGGGGGG